>CAXAKS010000301.1:0-223814 GCA_963969495.1 Ceratothoa steindachneri | reverse complement strand
GAGAGAGAGAGAGAGAGAGAGAGAGAGAGAGAGAGAGAGAGAGAGAGTAACAAGGAGTAACAAGGAAAGTAAGTACCCTAGGAGACCTTACGGTCCATTCAAAGAGGGTACCTTTGGACTAGCAATTGAGCGGGCACATGGCTGCTCAATTGTTTTGCGTCCCTAAACGGCCACTTTTCAAGACTTTGTCTAGTCTTGACTTGAACTGGTCAACAGATTCACTGTTGACAACTTCCACTGGAAGTGCGTTCCACTTACCGCAGATACTGTAGGTGAAAAAGTTTCCACACAGATTGCGGTTGTAACGCTTCAGTTCAAGTTTGAAGCCGTGATTGCGCGTTCTGTTCTCACTCAGTGTGAAAATATCCCGGTAGTCAACATTGTCGAACCCTCGAAGTATTTTGAAGACTTCGATGAGCTGACCACGCAGTCTACGGGTTTCCAGCGAGAACATATCTAACTCCCTTAGTCTATCCTCATAACTTTTATGTCGGATAGAGGGAATCAGCTTGGTTGCCCTGGCTTGTACGCGTTCCAATCTCGCGATGTCCTTTCGCAATGAAGGACTCCAAAATTGTACGGCATACTCCAGGTGCGGTCGGACAAGTGAGTTGTACAGGCACAGTACAATCTCCTGGTTCCGATAACCAAACTGGCGCTTAATATAGCCTAGCATCCTTTGGGCCTTTTTCTCCGCCTCAATGCACTGTTTCGAGAACTTGAGGTCACTAGTGATTGTTACACCCAAGTCCTTCTCAGTGTCGGTGGATTCAATAGCAGTGCCCTTAAGGATATACTGGGATTGGGGGTTTCTGTGGCCGATATGCATCAATTTGCATTTGCCCACGTTAAAAGGCATTTGCCACGTGTCCGACCACTCCCCAATCTTCCCAAGATCTTCCTGCAGGCGGGCAGTATTTCCATCCTTTGCAACGTTCATACCAAGCTTGGTATCGTCGGCAAATTTGGAAATCTTGGCAACCATGCCACCGTCCATGTCGTTGACGTAGATGATGAATAGTAGTGGTCCCAGGACAGAACCTTGAGGCACCCCGCTAGTAACGGGCACCCACTCAGAAGACTGTCCATTCACCACCACCCGTTGCCGTCTGCCACTTAGCCAGTTCTCGATCCAGCCGGCTACCTTTCCGTCTATGCCAAGCGCTCGCACTTTCCGGAGAAGGCGGCGGTGTGGTACCTTATCAAAGGCTTTCTGAAAGTCTAGGTAGACCACATCCACCGCCTTGTCCCGATCGTGCTCGCTGAAAACGAAGTGGAAGAATTCTACAAGGTTCGTCAGGCATGACCGTTGCCTTCGGAAGCCGTGCTGGGAACTCCTCAGTAGCAGGTTTGACTCTAAATACGACGTCACTTTGTCCACCATGATGCTTTCCATGAGTTTACCGACTATCGAAGTCAGACTGATAGGTCGGTAGTTCGACGGTTGGTTACGGTCTCCTTTCTTGAAGATAGGAGTCACCTCCGCCTCACGCCAGTCTCTAGGAACGCATGCGGTCCGGATTGACATGTTAAAGATAGCGCACAGATGTCGTGATACTTCATCGCACACTTCCTTCAACACTTTAGGTAGAAACCCGTCCGGGCCAAGGGACTTATTCGTCTTTAGATCAGTGATCTTTTTTCTATTTCTCCTTGAGTGAAGTCCATTTCCTCCAGCTTTTCACCCAAGTAAGAATCTGATGGGCTGAAGGATGGGGCCGCTCTCTTCAGTAAACACTGAAGGGCCAATCGTGCGATGGATTGGTTTACGGCTGTTTACATAACCAAAGAACTCCTTGGGATTCTCCTTGAAGTCTCGCCACTCGGAGCTCCTCGGAACGCTTTGCCGACCTTATGCTGGACTTCACCCTCCTAGCAAGCCTACGGTACTTCTCAAAGTCTCCAGAAATATTTGACTGTCGGTACACCGTTCTCTTCTCCCTCAGCAGTTGACCGATTTCTCGATTACACCACTTTGGTTGAACGGAAGACCGACGAAGGCTTTTCAAAGGGATGAAACGTGATTGAAGACTCATGAACGTAGTTTTGAATCTATTCCGCGAATCTTCAACATCCTTGCACACTTCTAGCCTCGCATCAGTCAATCCAACACGAAGACATGCACAGTCTGCTCTTCTCAAATCAAGTTTCCTCGATTTACTAGTCGCAGACTCTACCTTGGAGACCTTGACTATAAATCTGACTAGTCGGTGATCACTGCCACCGAGCTCTTCGCCTACCGAGAGTTCCTCAACGATGTCATCCTCAGAGGTGAAAACCAAGTCGAGGGTATTATTGCGTCTCGTCGGGTCTCTCACCCATTGAGTCAGGAACTCGTTGTTCGCGGAGTAGTGCGTTCTCGACACGGGGTTCTCTGGTTTCCCAGTCAACTTGTGTGTTGAAATGCCCCATGAAGATACACACACTGTCTTCGACAGGTTCTCCTAGTAGCTGGTACAGATTTCTGTCCTTTTCAACGAGTTGGGCAGGAGGTCTATAAAGCACCAAGGTCCTGTATTTGGTGGGACCTATCTCTAGGTCAACACCTAGTAGTTCTTGGTCGGATACGATGTTGCAATCCGTCGAGGTGAGAGTATCCTTGACAACATCCCACCGCCACCCTCTCTGTCTGGCCTATCTTTCAGGAAGAGCTAGTAACCGCGAATCGTGAATTCACCGTCAAAATCTGGATTTGAAGTTTTTATCCACGACTCCGTTATGGCCACGATCTAAGGTTCTTCGGTTGCTACGAGGGCACGGAGCTCAAGGAACTTTTTCCTGATTGACCTCGCATTGAACAGAAGGGAGTCCCCGAATGTAGGACTCTCTACTCTCTTCCGTTTCCCGGCTTGCTTGCTGGAGCGGTGCCATTCATCTTTGCGACCTCCGAGAAGGTCGTTCCAGGAGTATCACGGGGGTACTGGCGTACATCCGCCTTCACTCTAAGCCTGAAACTAATTAGGGTCCGCTCCACGACATCTTGTATCATGTTGCAGAGTACGCCCTTTCCTTCAAAGGAAAAATGTACTCCATCCCTTTGGTAGAGATCATTTCTACCATAGAAGGTGCGGTAAGGGTCCACAACAAAGACCCCTTCCGCCGTACACAAATCTCCGAGGCGTCGATTTAGGGAAACGTTCCTCGAGTGAGAGGTCCGGGTTGGACCTCTTCTCGGGAGCATCCCGACCACTACACGTCTGCGTGTTTTTAGCCTAGTCGTCCACAGCACCCATGACTGTGTTGAGAATCCTTTCTGTGGGGCCTATCCTTCCTCCTCTCAGGTAGAGGTCGTTGCCCTATACCATTAGGGCAACGACTGAGATCTCGGAAATCTGAGATTTCTCCGCCTCTACTCTGATCTGCTAGTTTCCCCTTCCTGGTAGGCAAGTTACCTTCACACTCGAGCGAAGGTGTGCAGCTAGCAGGGGTTGCAGAGCCCGTGCTTGAGAGTCCCGAATAAGGTTGACCCTCGCACATTAGACTGCACTCTTTTCTTTCGCCATAGACTTATGTCTTTTATCTCCGTATTTTCCTTGTTTTTCTACTTCTTCCCTTTTTTCGATCTTCATTTGACTTTACTTCTGTTTCTCTTTTCTCTTCGCTTACCGCTTTCCCTTGCGCACCAGTAACGCTCGAATCCTCTACACTGGGGTGAGCTGCATTAAGGTCGTTTTTCTTCTTTTTTTTCCTTTTTCTTTTTCCTATTAATTTCCCCGCATGGCTCAAGTGGGACTCCCAATGCAGTTTCAGCAACTGGAGTTGGAGTCTCATGGGCGGAACCAGCCAGGTCAGTGGGAGTTTCGTCTTGAGCTTGAGGTGACTGGGCCTCTAGTTTAGAGGCTGGCTCAAAGATTCTCTCCTCGAGACGCCGAATCTGAAGCGCGTGCTGCGGGAAACGGAAGAGTATAGGGAGTCCTACATTAGGGGACTCCCTGAAAGTTCTTCTGTTCAATGCGAGGTCAATCAGGAACAAGTTTCCTGAGCTCCGTGGCCTCGTAGCGACGGAAGAACCCGAAATGGTAGCCATAACGGAATCGTGGATAAAAACCTCAACCCGAGACTTTGAAGGCGAATTCACGGTTCCTGGCTACCAACTCTTCCACAAAGATAGGCCAGACAGAGAGGGTGGCGGTGTAATGTTGTATGTCAAGGATACAATCAAATCTATGAACTCCAACGTTATATCCGACCACGAGCTCCTAGGCGTTGACCTAGAGATCGGTCCTGTCAGATACAGAACCCTGCTGCTTTACAGACCCCCTTCCCAACCCGTTGAGAAGGACAGGGAACTGTACCAGCTGCTGGGTGAGCTGGTTCAAGGCAGAGTGTGCATCGTTATGGGCGATTTCAACAGCCAAGTTGACTGGGAAACCAGAGCAGCCTGTGGCGAGAGCGCGCTACTCCTGGAGTTCGCCAACAACGAGTTCCTCACTCAATGGGTCAGAGAACCGACGAGAGGAGACAATATCCTCGACTTGGTCTTCACCTCTGAGGATGATATCGCTGAGGATATCTCTGTAGGCGAAGACCTCGGTGGCAGTGATCACCAGCTAGTTAGATTTAGCGTCAAGATCCCGAAGGTAAGGTCTGTTGCCAGTCAATCAAAGAAACTTGACTTGAGAAGAGCAGACTTTGCAAGCCTTCGAGCTGGACTGACTGACGTGAGGCTAGAAGTGTGCGATGCCGTTGAAGACTCGTGGAATAGTTTCAAAACCACATTCATGAGTCTTCAATCGCGTTTCATCCCTCTGAAATGCCCCCGTCTGTCTTCTGTTCAACCTAAGTGGTTTAATCGAGAAATCGGCCAACTGCTTAGGGAGAAATGTGTACCGGCAATCGAAGATCTCGGGTGACTTTGACGAATACCGGAGGCTAGCCAGGAGAGTGAAGTCCAGCATAAGGGCGGCTAAGCGGTCTGAGGAACTCCGAGTGGCGAGACTCTGTAAAGAGAATCCCAAGGAGTTTTTTTGATATGTGAACAGCCGTAAACCAATCCGTCGAACGATTGGCCCTTTGAGGAATGAGGAGGGGACATTAAAGCATTCAGATGCAGAAAATGCTAACCTCCTCAACGACTACTTCTCTTCAGTGTTTACTTAAGAGTGTGGTCCCATTCCCCAGCCGACGGATTCCTACTCGGGGGAAAAGCTGGAGGCAATGGACTTCACCGAAGGAGAAATAAAGAAAAAGATCGCTGACCTAAAGACGAATAAGTCCCCTGGACCGGACGGGTTTCTTCCTAAAGTGTTGAAGGAAGTGTGCGATGAAGTATCACGACATCTGTGCGCTATCTTTAACATGTCAATCCGGACCAAATGCGTTCCTAGAGACTGGCGTGAGGCGGAGGTGACTCCTATCTTCAAGAAAGGAGACCGTAACCAACCGTCGAACTACCGACCTATCAGTCTGACTTCGATAGTCGGTAAACTCATGGAAAGCATCATGGTGGACAAAGTGACGTCGTATTTAGAGTCAAACCTGCTAATGAGGAGTTCCCAGCACGGCTTCCGAAGGCAACGGTCATGCCTGACGAACCTTGTGGAATTCTTCCACTTCGTTTTCAGTGAGCACGATCGGGACAAGGCGGTGGATGTGGTCTACCTAGACTTTCAGAAAGCCTTTGATAAGGTACCACACCACCGCCTTCTCCGGAAAGTGCGAGCGCTTGGCATAGACGGAAAGGTAGCCAGCTGGATCGAGAACTGGCTAAGTGGCAGACGGCAACGGGTGGTGGTAAATGGACAGTCTTCTGAGTGGGTGCCCGTTACTAGCGGGGTGCCTCAAGGTTCTGTCCTGGGACCACTACTATTCATCATCTACGTCAACGACATGGACGGTGACATGGTTGCCAAGATTTCCAAATTTGCCGATGATACCAAGCTTGGTATGAACGTTGCAAAGGATGGAAATACTGCCCGCCTGCAGGAAGATCTTGGGAAGATTGGGGAGTGGTCGGACACGTGGCAAATGCCTTTTAACGTGGGCAAATGCAAAGTGATGCATATCGGCCACAGAACCCCCCAATCTCAGTATATCCTTAAGGGCACTGCTATGGAATCCACCGACACTGAGAAGGACTTGGGTGTAACAATCACTAGTGACCTCAAGTTCTCGAAACAGTGCATTGAGGCGGAGAAAAAGGCCCAAAGGATGCTAGGCTATATTGAGCGCCAGTTTGGTTATCGGAACCAGGAGATTGTACTGTGCCTGTACAACTCACTTGTCCGACCGCACCTGGAGTATGCCGTACAATTTTGGAGTCCTTCATTGCGAAAGGACATCGCGAGATTGGAACGCGTACAACTTAGGGCAACCAAGCTGATTCCCTCTATCCGACATAAAAGTTATGAGGATAGACTAAGGGAATTAGATCTGTTCTCGCTGGAAACCCGTAGACTGCGTGGTCAGCTCATCGAAGTCTTCAAAATACTTCGAGGGTTCGACAATGTTGACTACCGGGATATTTTCACACTGAGTGAGAACAGAACGCGCAATCACGGCTACAAACCTGAACTGAAGCGTTACAACCGCAATCTGAGTGGAAATTTTTTCACTTACAGTATCTGCGGTATGTGGAACGCACTTCCAGTGGAAGTTGTTAACAGTGAATCTGTTGACCAGTTCAAGTCAAGACTAGACAAGGTCTTGAAAAGTGGCCGTTTAGGGACGCAAAACAATTGAGCAGCCTTGTGCCCGCTCGATTGCAAGTCCAATGGTACCCTCTTTGAATGGGCCGTAAGGTCTCCTAGGGTACCTTCTTTCCTTGTTGTTACTCCTTGTTGTTACTTTACAGTGCCCTAGATTTTTCTTCAGGGGTTGTGAAGAGATCTTTCAGTTAATTGCAGTATGGCACTGCTTCTCGGACCTCTCCTTTAAGGATGCAGTCGGTGCATATACTTCCCGGGAGACATTTCAAAAAACATCCCTCCAGGAAGTCCACGCACCACTTATCCTTCTGCCATATCGCACATGTATATTTGAGTGCAGCTAGACCTTTTTTCCCTGTCATTTTGAACACTTTCTCTCAAAACTTTGCGACCAATCAATATATAAAAAGGGGGGTTTGGTGAGTTCTCCCCGGGTGAGTCACTCCCGCCTATCCATCGGAGTCGTTTCGGAGTCTTACAGAAGGCACGCTCCATGTGCTGCTGTTCGTCCGACCGAGTCGTCAAGCCTCGGCGTGCCGTGGCTCCAAACCAAGCAGCACTGACGGTCCCCGAAGGGGCCATCGATTTGTCACCAGGTGAACAACGGAGCACGCCCCGTACTAAACTCCTAATAGTTCCCTTCACGACGGCCAGAATCTCAGAGTAGCTTTCAATAGATATCCGGCCACACCAAGAGACTCGGCCCAAGGCTTTTTATTGGCCTGGCAACCAGCCTGGGAACAAAGGGCCGTCACCTCGGATCGATGCTACCAGAGGCACCCGTCAACGGTCACTGGGAATGGTCAATAATTACGCGCCAGGGAAGGGGTTAACGGGGCACTACTCTCATCCCATTCATCGTGCCCAACGCGTAGGACACCTCTAGTCCTAGACTCTCGCACCAGTGAGCGTCGATTGGCGTTGTGTATAGAGGTTCCAAAGCCTCTCTTCTGACGCGTGAGGTAGCTGCCAGGTCCATATATGTAGAACGATGGAAAAAAGGGTAAGAGTGACATGATAGTAGTAGGTTTTTTAAGGGGGTGTTTTGTATAGTAAGTGGAAGAGATAGGATAAAAGTGAAAAAAAGAGAAGGATAGAGTAGAAAAAAAAATGAAGAATGATGCACTTAGTCTAGAACATCGTTTCCGACCAAATTGAAAAGGGAAGCCCTACCAGGGGCACCCAGAAGAGAGGTACCCCAGCCGACATAGCTCGAAAAGTAAAGGGTACGCACAAGCTCTCTTCCCGCAACAAGGGGACGTCCCCCCCTTTCTCTCTATTTTCTCAGAGAAAGAGAGAAAGAGAGAAAGAGAGAGAGAGAGAAAGAGAGAGCGAGAGAAAGAGAGAGAGAGATAAGAGAGAAAGAGAATTACAAGGAGTTACAAGGAAAGAAAGTACCCTAGGAGACCTTACGGTCCATTCAAAGAGGGTACCTTTGGACTAGCAATCGAGCGGGCACAAGGCTGCTCAATTGTTTTGCGTCCCTAAACGGCCACTTTTCAAGACTTTGTCTAGTCTTGACTTGAACTGGTCAACAGATTCACTGTTGACAACTTCCACTGGAAGTGCGTTCCACTTACCGCAGATACTGTAGGTGAAAAGATTTCCACACAGATTGCGGTTGTAACGCTTCAGTTCAAGTTTGAAGCCCTGATTGCACGTTCTGTTCTCACTCAGTGTGAAAATATCCCGGTAGTCAACATTGTCGAACCCTCGAAGTATTTTGAAAACTTCGATGAGCTGACCACGCAGTCTACGGGTTTCCAGCGAGAACAGATCTAATTCCCTTAGTCTATCGTCATGACTTTTATGTCGGATAGAGGGAATCAGTTTGGTTGACCTAGCTTGTACGCGTTCCAACCTTGCGATGTCCTTTCGAAACGAAGAACTCCAAAATTGTACGACATACTCCAGGTGCGGCCGAACGAGGGAGATGTACAGACAAAGTACTATTTTCTTGTTACGGTATCCAAACTGGCGCTTTGTGTAGCCTAACATCCTTTGGGCTTTCTTCTCTGCCTCGATGCGCTGTTTCAAGAACTTGAGGTCCCTAATGATAGTAACACCCAAGTCCTTCTTAGTGTCACTCGATTCAAGAGCAGTGCCCTTAAGGATGTACTGAGATTTGGGGTTTCGGTGGCCGATATGCATTACTTTGCATTTCCCCACGGTAAAAGGCATTTGCCATGTGTCCGACAACTCCCTAATCCTTTGAAGTTTTTCTTAGAGGCGGGCAGTGTTCCTCTCCTTTGCCACATTGATACCAAGCTTGGTGTCGTCTGCAAATTTGGAGATTTTGGCAACCATGTCTCCGTCCATGTCGTTGCCATATATAATAAACAGTAGTGGTCCCAGGACGGAACCTTGAAGGACACCGCTAGATACGGGCGCCCATTCAGAGGCCCGTTCATTCACCACTACTCGTTGCCGTCTGTCACTTAGCCAGCTCTATATCCAGCCTGCTACCTTGCTGTCTATGCCCTGTGCACGCACTTTCCCGAGAAGGCGGTGGTATGGTACCTTATCAAAGGCCTTTTGGAAGTCAAGGTACACAACCTCCACCGCTTTATCCCAATCATGCTCACTGAACACGAAGTGTAAGAATTCCAAAAGGTTCGTCAGGCATGACCGTTGCCTTCGGAAGCCGTGCTGGGAACTCTTCAGTAGCAGAATTGACTCTAAATAAGACGTTATCTTGTCCATTATCATGCTTTCCATGAGTTTACCGACTATTGAAGTCAGACTGATGGGTCGGTAGTTTGATGGATGGTTGGGGCCTCCTTTCTTGAAGATCGGAGTCACCTCCGCCTCACGCCAGTCTCTAGTAACGCATCCGGTCCGGATTAACATGTTAAAGATAGCGCACAGATGTCGTGATACTTCATCGCACACTTCCTTCGACACCTTGGATAGAAACCCGCCGGTCCAGGGAACTTATTCGTCTTTAGGTCAGCGATCTTTTTCTGTATTTCTCCTTCGGTGAAGTCCATATACTCCAGCTTATCCCCCGAGTAGAAACTCGTTGGCTGGGGGATGGGACCACACTCTTCAGTAAACACTGAAGAGAAGTAGTCATTGAGCAGGTTAGCATTTTCTGCATCTGAGTGAGTTAATGCACCCTTCTCGTCCACTAAGGGCCCAATCCTACGATGGATTGGTTTACGGCTATTTACATAGCCGAAGAGCTCCTTGGGATTCTCCTTGCAGAGTCTCGCCACTCGGAGTTCCTCAGTACGCTTAGCCGCCCTTATGCTGGACTTCACTCTCCTGGCTACCCTCCGGTACTCGTCAAAGGCACCCGAGATCTTCGATCGCCGGTACGCATTTCTCTTCTCCCTAAGCAGTTGGCCGATTTCTCGATTAAACCACTTTGGTTGAACAGAAGACCGACGGAGGCATTTCAGAGGGATGCAACTTGATTGAAGACTCATGAACTTATTTTTGAAATTGTTCCACGAATCCTCAACCTCTTCGCATACCGCTAGCCTTACATCAGCAACCCAGCATGAAGGCTTGCAAAGTCTGCTCTTCTCAAGTCAAGTTTCCTTGATTGACTGGCAACAGACCTTACCTTCAGGATCTTGACGCTAAATCTAACTAGCTGGTGATCACTGCCACCGAGGTCTTCGCCTACACAGAGATCCTCAACGATATCATCCTCAGAGGTGAAGACCAAGTCGAGGATATTGTCTCCTCTCGTCGGTTCTCTGACCCATTGAGTGAGGAACTCGTTGTTGGCTAACTCCAGGAGTAGTGCGCTCTCGCCACAGGCTGCTCTGTTTTCCCAGTCAACTTGTCTGTTGAAGTCGCCCATAACGATGCACATTCTGCCGTGAACAAGCTCACCCAGCAGCTGGTACAGTTCCCTGTCCTTCTCAACGGGTTGGGAAGGGGGTCTGTAAAGCAGCAGGGTCCTGTATCTGACAGGACCTATCTCTAGGTCAACGCCTAGGAGCTCGTGGTCGGAAATAACGTTGGAGTTCGTAGATTCGATTGTACCCTTGACATACAACATTACACCGCCACCCTCTCTGTCTGGCCTATTTTTGTGGAAGAGTTGGTAGCCAGGAACCGTGAATTCGCCTTCAAATTCAAGAACCTCGTGTACCTTGTTAACGCGCGCGCGCGCGCGTTAACAAGGTACACGAGGTTCTTGAATTTGGAAGAGAAAATATACCTAGTGAATGGTAGTGCTTAGTGTCAGTTAGGACGAAAATACGAATAGGAAGGCGAAAGAGGAATTAGAAAAAGAGCTAAAAATATAAGTTAAGATCCAAGCAAATGAAGCATCCTTTGGTTTTGTTTTGTTTAATTGTTAGATTGAGTTCCAATGAGTTTTGTTTTTGTTTTGTTTTTAAAGCTCTCGAATGGCGGGGCAGACGCTTTTAAGGCCGACTAAAGAAACGTAAAAAGATAAAAAATAGATTTCAAAAGAAAATAAATATTAACAAAACTATAAAATAACAATAAGTGGATGACAGAGGCCCTAGGAGAAGCCAAGATCCTCTAGGGAGTCGAGCAAACCATAAAAAAATATCAAAATTCAAATAGAATCAGGGTAGGGGGTGGGGGCACAACTAGGCACCAGGAACAAGAGAGACAGTCCCTCTCATTCTGATGCTGGAACAGGTAACGCGCACGAAACGAAACTATCAGACGAGGACATTCAATCAAAATGGGGGGACCAGGTAGTCTTAGGTGAAAGGTTCAGGGGTGCTCCATCAAGGGCACTGCGAACAGTGAGTGTTGCCGATTCTGAGGAGACAGAAAAAGACCTAAAGTCGTAGAGGCATTGAAGGGTAAGGCACGGGCAAGGTCACAGCAAAATAACTCGCAACTTTAGATCCCCGTCGGCTGTGTCCCATGTTCTTTGCCAGGCAGCCCAAAGAGCTAAGTTAATCCTTGCCCTCTAGTTAGAGTGGGGAAAGCGAGCGGATCTCCCCATCGACAAGGACGGTCTCAATATGAGAAGCAGGGTAGGCGCCGGTCGCTTGTCGAAGCGCGGTTTGGGAGATTAGTCCCACTTACGCAATTCACGTTCGGCTACAGTAAAAAAGAAGGTAGAGAGGTAGCCCTATCAACACCCGATATGTTGAACATCACGGAACGAAGAATGTCAATGACACAGGTAAAGGATACCCTAAGGCAGCGAATATAAGCTCCAATGTCAAATACTGCAAAAAAAAGTAAAAAACAATACTAAGAAAATAGTACGAGTCCACCACTTCTAGGCGAGCCCCGTTTGGGGGCATGACAGGGTCGGGGTGGGGCCGTGGATGGTGTCAGAAGTACACCACCTTAGTCTTGGGCAAAGGAAACCCGAAACATGTGCGCTTCAGCAAAGCGAGAGATGCGGTTCAATGCCTGGAGTTGGCATCTGGGCCGCACCGAGATATCGAAAGGTCCTCCAAGTAGAGCGTAGCGAGAACATCTTCCGGGAACAGCGGTGATACTGTTGATGCGCAGGGCAATGAGTGCGACACTGAGGACACTTCTCTGTGTGACAACCTCTTCCTGCTCAATTTCGGCGTAAAGAGTCCCCCCCCCCCAACACACACACACACACAACCACAGTAAGGGAATCGAAGATCTCGCAAAATCTCCGAGATAAATATTGGGAGGCGTCGCCTCGACCCAATCGTGTGAAGAGTCTCCATGATACCATATCGCTATGCGGTATCATAGCCCTGTTCCAGATCGAAAAACACCGTAGCGGAGAACTGACTACGAAGGAAGGCCTCACCGACGGCATTTTCCAATCGGAGCAGAGAATCCGACGTGGAGTTGAACGTGTGGAAGTCGTGCTGTCCGCAAGACAGGTGGCCTCCGCTGTCCAGGAAGAAGGCTAGTCTAACATTTACCATTTCTCCATCAACTTGCAGACGCAAGAAGTTAGAGATTGGACGCAAAAGGGCGTGTGTAGAGTGATATCTACCCGGTTTGCAAAAAGCGAGCACAGTAGTCATTCGCCCTCTGCCCAGATTTTTTTTTAACAAATCTAATAGAAAGGCAATGTCTCGCTCACCTATGTCGAAGCATGGCATAGTGGACATCGTCCGAACCAGGGTCGATGTCCGCGCACGAAGCGACAGCGGAGCGTAACTCACTCAATGTAAACCTGTGGTTGGAGGGTTCTCCGCCTCTTGACGTAAAATCCAGTAGGCGGCCTTCAGAGATATCATGACGTGCATTCAATAATGGCGAAAGACTCCGCCACGGACGTGGGCTCCAAGATTGAGGTCACATTTTCCTGGAGGCTAGAAGGGGGTCCTGCGAAAACTTGCCCCGAATCCTTTTTAATCGCTTCAATACTTTTGCTCGATGGGTCTTTCCGTTAAGTGAAGAGACGTATGCCCGGGAGGAAGAGAGGCGGGTGTGCTTCGAAACATACCTGATCCTAGCCCTAGCTCGACGAAATTCACCGACAGTAAAATCGTTCGGGTGGCGCTTATAGGCATAACGCTTCTGTTTGGGGGCCGTCTCACATTCAGCTAGTCACCGCCGAAGCGGTAGTCGTGCAAAACGAGCATAAGTTCTAGGAATAGTAGTTAGGAACACAGCGATGAGGTTGCCAGAGAAGACCTAAACGGTCTCACCCACCGAGCTAAATACTCGACTGGGACAGAAAAATCAATCCTTTCCTAAAACGCGGAACACCGCGTCCGCGCCAAGCACCGACGTAGGGTTCTTTCTCTCAGGGGACAGCTATGCAGAAAATATTTGAAGGGAAAATTGCTCGCTACCATGGATCAAGCTGTGCATCCGGAGAGCAAAGGGATAGATCAGGACAGGAAATTGAAGCTGTTCTCGGACAGTGATACGTAAACTCAATCATATTTAAGACACCTATCTCCACAGTTCATCGACCAGGTCGGTAAGGACCTGAGAAGGGGCCTCAGTAAACGTACGACAGCGCGGAAATACCTTCACGTCGAATTCACCTGACAGTACAATGTTCTCAGAGATAACCATACTAGGGTTTAAGTTGCCTAATTCCAATAAAAGAACGGTGTAAATCACGTATCCTCCTGCCCGGCCCCCCCATCCCATGGTGGTGGCAAAACCATTATAAATTCTGAGGGTACGAAGGGGACACGCGCCCAGCATTGTCTGCAGAAAAATAGCTAATTAGGAAAGCAGTTTCTCCTAGTTGGTCTGGAGTCCGCGGCAATTCCATTGAAGGAATTGGCGTTGTTGGCTAAACAAGGCGCTGTCTCATTCGAGGACTTATCGAGGAAGGTTGGATTCGCTCTGCGAGTTTTTTCATCCCTCCACCTTGAAACCTTTTGTGGGCGGTGCAGCTTAGGAAGAGGGAGGGGGGGGCTCTTTTTCAGGGTCCCAGGTCTACGAATTGGCCTGCCAAGCCTTGGGTTGAGCCACGCCGCAAACGTATACACGACGGTCAGGAAAACAGCCGTGCCTCTAGCGGGGCTCCCTTACATAGGTATGCCCCTAGTCCCATGAGCACGCCGATCATGAAAAGTCGCCTTACAGTGGTTCGTACAAGCTTTTGCAACGCAATAAACGCCTGTGCGCTCCAAAGGAACAAGTGGCAATTCAAAGCCAATGTTAGTAACCACAAGCCTGCCCTCACACCCAATATCACTTCACACTTACGACCGGTGGAATATTACCCGTGGCGCATTCAAATAAGTGAGATGAAATTTGCAATCCAACTACATTACTTACATTCCTCGAAACATCAGGGCTAAAACCTAGTTTGAATGTCTCGGTCGTTGTTAGCTTCTCTCCTCCTTTTTTCTTAGTACAAACCTTTTCTCTTCGTTCAGGGATAGTCGCATGGTCAACTGGAATTCCAACTGTCAGTGATGTATTTTTTTTCCTTCAAGTCATTATTTTATTCACCAACCTCTTTGTATTATGTACCTTAGGAACAATCAACGCGTCAATTATTGTCCTTTCAACTCGTCTATTATAATACAGTTGCATCTAACTCGTTCCCAAGGCTGGGTGTTTGTAGCAGAAATAGTATTGTTTAAATTATAGAGCTGAACTGTTAATCCACAAACTTCCCTTCCAGACGGCCCATTAAAACAAGCGAAATATTATGTCTCAGCAAGTAAGCTCCGTAGACATTGAAGATATTAACACAGAGACGATATCTAGACAAATAAATTTGCGTCCGTATAAAGAAATAGCACAGCCATGCCAAGAAATTCACTAAGGTTCTAAGGTGTTTTTAAAAGAACACCTGCATTGTACAGTCGCGGCAAACGAAAAAAATAGTAACACATCCTCGGCACCGAGGTAGGTCTCAGTGCACCACGAGTGTTTGCCCCAATCCTGACTGGAACCGTATCTTTGCCGTCATATAATTCCATTCAACCCGCACACAATGGAACGTACTAAGCTCATTATGGAGGAAAAGTCTTGTGCTATTTCCTATTAGACTAGAGCATGTCTATGATTCGTGTAGCCACGGACCTGAAAAGTCTAGACAAGACATTTATCGGGTCCGGGAGGCAGCGGAACCACCTGTCATGGTTCCCCAGCGAAGAAAATCTCTGGAGCTCTAAGAAAGACGACAAGGACGGATAAGCTGGTAACGTGTGGTGATGTTAGACCCTTCAGTATAAGCTCTAGACACTCAAGAAAAACGCCAACATCTCCAGAAAGTCGTTGTTTAGGACGATCTGGCACCGAATGCAGAAAGATCTTGGGTTACTGCAAGAAATACAAGGACTGGACCTCAGTGGACTGACAAGGGTAATGTTCAGCAATAAAAGCACATTCGGACTAATCAGGGGGGAGTCCAAGACAGTGTTTCGGACCAGCAACGTGTCACAGTTCGATCCCCGTATACAGTGAAGACAGTAAAACATGAGACAATATAATGACGTGAGTGCATTTAGTAGTGAACGGAAGAGGAGAGTTGCACTTCCTCCCTAAGGACATTAACATATTAACATGAAAGGGAGCAATTACGTTAATGTGTTGAAGGAACATTTGCTAACATTCTGGAATATTCATTAGTGTAATTATTTCATGAATGATGGGGCCCCAGCAGAAAAGTTAAACATGAACAAACAGTTCTTTGTAGACAAATAAATTGATGTATTAGATTGGCGAGGTAATTCGCCGAATCTGAACGCCTGGAATGTTATGAAAAATAAGAGAGACACTCATTCAGATCAAACCTGCAGGTGGCACTGAAGGGGTTTATGGATCAATATAAACGTCTCCTACTTTACCAAAAATGGTTCGTTCGTATATCGACATACGAACGAACATCGTAAGCCTATCAAACCATCAACTAATTACTGTTTAGAACAGATGACAATGCCCTTTTATTAGGGAGTACCTCGCCCCCTTTTTCCAAACAAGCCAATTCATCTTCTGTTTTCATAGCAACCATTGTTTTTTTATAATTAGTAGTCAATCTTTCGAAACAATTGTCAGCACCTCCATTATATCCTATTTAAGCTAATGCGAATAGCAATTATCAATACTAATAACTATTCAATAAAACGACGAATTTTTTCATTCAATTGTCAATCAACTATTCATTTCACTCCTTTGCCATCGGTGTGTTTATTTGAGGCGATTTTAGACAGCTAACAAAATTCAACATTTAATTTTTATAATAAATCACCAAAATCCCAAGTCTATAAATTATCCCCTTTACTCGAGAGAAACAACAATTAGGCCTTAGAAGAAGCCACGAACAAGGATAGGCAACATTGAAGCCTATGTAAAGCTTTGCGGGCCGCACTTGAAGTAAGATGTAAATTCCGAATACATATAAGTTAATTGCAATTACTTATGTGCATTTTTTTACATATAATACAGTCATAGATATATCTACACATTAATAACTAAGGGTAATTTTTTGCATAGTTTTGTCACCCTTTTTAAGCTCTTTCCAGACTTATATCAGAGTAGGGACTTACAGCTTAACGTGGAATCCGAACCACAGCTTGCAATTAATTATTGACGCAATATGAAATATGGCCAAACTTAAATAATGACCGAAAATATGAAACTAGTCCTATATGAAATGAATTTGTTGGGGAACGCAAACCATTAAAATTTCAAAGTTACAAAATTTGAATTCGCGTTTAATGCAAGATTTTGGCAAACTCTTCAATAATTAATTTTCAATATTTCGTCGAATTCTGAAATGAAACGTGGGCCACATGGAAAGCCTGTGCGGGCCGCAGTTTGCCCACCTCTGTCCTAAAATAATCTCCGGTGGTAATTATTCTGGCTGGTATACCGCCATTTCAAGCTTGAACGGAACCATCACATAAGAGTCAACAACCAGTTCAATCTGATCGTATAAGATCTCAACTTTAAATCCTCCCATTACTACCACCACCAAAATTTTGATCATCTTTAGAACTAAAGATAAACTTGAATATGAAGGTAAAAGTACTACGAAAAAGTGAGATGTTTAAAAAAATTAGGGGCATATTTTAGGCGATTTAAACAGTTGCAAAACAAAAACAAAATTTGATACAAAATCCAGCACAATCTTGATAAGACAAAGTTGTTTGATTTTGTTTACCATCAGGGGAAATCAAAGTCTATTATTATAATTTTTCTTTTACCTCAAATTTATTTACGGGTGGTATGGTATTCCCAAGATTGGTGGCATTATATCTTTGACAGGAAGACACACGTGATACAAGACGACTAAACACCTTGCATTTAATCTTTTATAGCCCACCTGGACTTCTTGGTACAGCTAAATTCACAAAACATGTGTTGCCTTTTTTGCCAAACTTTCCTCTCTCCAGATGAACGATTTCGTAAATCTTATTAAAACAAAATGGAGCTTCAAGCGAGATTCTAACTATGACTTGTTTTTTCTTAGGCATAATAATATTTACAACATTATAAATTAAGTGGACAGTGAGCTCACAACAAAATAAGATTAAACTCAAATAATCATGTATCGCATATAGGACATGTCGCACTAAACGCCTCAAGAGCGAGGATGGTTCAAAGCCAAACCATAAGATGCAAAAGACGCTTATGAAGAAAACGACGCGTTATTAACCTGGGGGATAGGAGGAAGGAACTTGGATTTGCGCCCAACCAGGGGCCACAGTCCCTTTCCCCTGACCAAGAAAACCGAGACTCCAACTCACCCGATATCGCGCCAATCCCGGGTGAATTTTGAGGAGGCGAAGAATTTCGCTGAAGTCGCTGCGGGCAGCGGCCACCAGCCACTCAACACCTTCGGATCCGAACTGCGAAACGAACACGAATAACGTGAGCGCGTATCAACCCTACACCCAAATCCCCTCCTAAAAATCATATATGGACTAGATAAATACGAAACCAATATGGACATCGCCCCCCACCCCAACTCCTGAACTACCTGGTGATTCATAAAAGTGGTGAAATAATAAGAATTAAAACAAAGGAAGGAAAACGAATGAGTGCATCTCAAGCGGAAAGGTTTTTAGGAGACCGGAAAAAGGTGAAGTTAGACAGGGTAGTAAAAGTGTGAAAGGTACACATACATATTCCGAGTAATGTAAATCGAGCACATGTAGACAGACACGGAACTCTCCATGATTAAGAGAGACCCTCTCCCAGGAGTAGGGGTCCGGAAGGGTACACAATCCTCCCTTATTTCAGCAGCCCTACGGTTGTCACCCCGCTTGTGGTGACACACACATTGAAGGGTCAGGGATAAGTCAAATCTGCATTTATGACCAACATCTACCATTTCCCACAGAAGGGCGGTTAGCGGGCGCACCACTATCACCTACCCTCCTTCCCTTATGACCCATTACGCACAGCCCCCTGCGCCCATCATTTTGCGTACGCCTAAGGCGCTTCATTGGATGTCATTTGGGATACTCACTGATTTTATCGATGGCGAATCATCGTCGTCCTGCGAAGAATAAAAGGAGCAAACATTAGACACACGGGGAAACAGACAGTCTGGCACACATTAACAGGAAAATAAAATAATGAAATTAAACACCCGGTAACTGGTTGCACCAGTGAGGGCATATTTAATCAGTGCGGAATGAAGCGGGGAAGGGGTGCATTTCTATCAGGTTGAGTCATAAGAAATTTCCGTTTTTGTGAAATATATTTATTCATTAATAGGTGAATAGATAAATAATTTCAATTAATAGCAATTTCGCAATTTTTTCCAATCACCTGTTGCCATTTAGCAGGTAGCTTATGGTTTCCTCTAGGGAACAATTCAGCCAGTTTTTTAGTTCAAGAAGTTGTCCGCCAACATTTTTAACTGGTTTTCTTCCGAACATTTCTTTACTATTCAGATCATTTCATGGAACAAAAAAAAAGATGCAAATCACTTAGTGCAAGGTCTGGTGAATATGGTAGATGGGGTAGATTTTTTTTTTCTGCGTGATTTTAGCTGCATGTGGCCTTGCGTGATCAACAAGAAGCATAACGTGTCTCCTGTTGACGAGTGTAGGGTAATTTCTTAAAATAAATTCCATGCACACGTTGCAGCTGTTGACATTATTAGTGTGCATGAAACCAGTTCTCTTGAAAACACCGTCATCAGTCTATTTCTTTTAAAGAGTCCATCTGGCGACAACCTACTAGAGCAAAAGTCGCCGTAATAACGTTACAGCCTAATACAGGGCTAGATGCGCCCTCAACGTCTTTCGACATCCATCCAGCTCGCGGCAACCGTGGTGACACGGATACCACTAAGCAGAGGGTGAGGAGATTCAAATGCCCCTAGGGCACTCTGGGTGCTTTGTGAGTCACAAAATATTACAATCCGGTCTACGAACACGGCACGACGCGTAATCTTCCGTACCGAGCGGTGAATTGCAACCAATTCAGCCGTGAAGAGAGACGCAGCCCCTGGTAGAGGCCCACTGACTTCAAACAGAGGGGATACGGCGTGGTAAACGACACCCTCCTAGGACTTGGAGCCATCCATATACACGGGCACTTCTATAAGAATCCCGTTTAGAAGCAAGTTCAGATCGGGATGGAGCCGTGGATGACGGCAGAAGTGCACCAGCTTAGTCTTGACCAAGGAAAATGAAACTTGTGCGCTTCGGCATAGCGAGGGGCGCTTCAATACCTGTTGTCGTTGACGCTCCAGAGTTGTCATCTGGGCCGGACTAAAAGAGATCGAAAGGTCGTACACGTAGAGCGTAGCGAGAAATCTTCCGGCAGCAGAGGTGGTACTATTAATGCTCAGGGCAAAGAATGCAACACTAATGACATTCCCCTGTGTGACAACCTATTACTGCTCAATTTCACCAGAAGGGGTACCCCCCCCATCAGTAAGTGGAATCGAAGATCTCGCAAAAATTCCGAGCTAAATATTGGGAGGCGTCCCATCGCACTAATCGTGTAGTCTCAAAGATACCGTATCGTCATGCAGTATCATAGCCCTTCTACAGATCGAAAAATACCGTGGCGTAGTACCTTCTCGAGAGGAAGGCCTCGCAGACGACATTTCATAGGCGGAAGCCGTGATGTGCGCAAGATAGTTGCCCTCCATGTCCAGATAAAAGGGTACTCTAACATTTACAAATTTCACCATCAACCTCCACAGACAAGAGGTTAGAGAGATTGAGCGGAAACCGACCAGGGTAGAGTAATCTCTCTGTAGTTTGCGAAAAGCGCGGAGGGAGGATCCGTCTGTTCAGAACCTGTTCAACAAATCCAACACAAAAGACCATGCATAGCATACGGGACATCGTCTGGACCAAGGACAGCGTCGAGCACGAAGCGAGAGCGGAATGCAACACACCTCACTAAATTTGAACATGTATTTGCTGGTTCTCCGCCTCTGGAGGAAAAATCCAGTCGGGGGCCTTCTGCGATATTATGACGTGCATTGAATGCTAGCGGAGCAGCATCCCGGGTAGAGAATGCAGAGGAAGCCGTTACGAAAGACTACGCCACGGACGCGGGGTCAGAGTTTGCACTCCCATTCTCCTGGAGAACTAGAGGTGGGTCCTGCGGGAACTTGCCCATCCTTTTGACTCGCTTACACACCTCTCCTAAAGCGATCTTCACGATAAGTGAAGAGACGAGTACCAGCCAGGAGGAGCGGCGGGCCGTGTTTCGAAAGATACCGTAACCTAACAGTAGCTAAACGATATTCACTGACCGTGAAATCGCCGGGGAGATTTCACGGCGATGAGGTTCCTGGAGAGGAACTCAACGGCCTCATCCACCTAGCTAAACCTGAAATGCGGACCAGCGCACCGGCGCCAAGCAAAACCGGGAATATGTTAGGAGGCAGGGGTCCATAAAATAAAGGAGAAAAAGATCACATAATCAGGATGGAGTTCAGGGATATATCAAGGCCGGTAAATGAATGGGTTCTCGGGTACTGATGGGTAAACTCATCCACATTGAGGACACCTATCTCCAGTTCGGCGATCATATCAGCAATGACCTGACCCCTAGGATTGATCGAGTAGTGATACCTAAGTGGGTGTCTACCCTTCAAATCCACAACGGTGCGACAAACGCAGAAATAAGTTTACCAATGATCTAGGTACAGCTGCACTGCTACAGCCTGAAATGAGGTATTTAAAGCAAAAACAAGAACGGATATATGATGACGGGTGTAAATCGAGCATCCTCCTGCCCGGCCCCATTCCGTATTGGTGGGGTCACGAAAACCTTATTTACTGGGAGGGGGCAGGGGATACGTGCCCAGCATTGTCTCCTACAAAATGTCTGCTAACTTGGAACGGGAGGAGACGAGCTTCCGCAGCTCCTTCCAGTTGGCATAGAGTCCGCGGCAAATTCATTGAAGGAATATGCCCCACCCCCAGGCCTAGCTCGGAGATGCGGGGGCCCTCTTGGTAGAGAAGACCCTCACGGGGATGGCCGTACGCTACCCGGAGACAGAACTCCTGGCGCTGCTGGCCGGAAAATGCGCTCAAGTCGCTGTCACCAAAGAGAACTTATCGGGGGAGATTGGGCTCGCCATGCGAGTCCTTTCTTCCCTCGCCTCGAAACCTTAGGCAGGCTGGGCGGTTTCGGAGGGTGGGGTTCCTGCTTTGGAAGATCCACAGTTTCCGAGCCAGCCAGCCCAGATCTGGATGGGAGCATAGGAGCGAAAGCTCCTTCATTTGGAGCTGTCCTTTCGGGACAGCTTTAGGAACCCCATGAGACGGCCTCACGGCCACCTTCACTGGTATTGACTTCTGTTAGTCTACAGACTAGGTGAAAGCGCGCGGCCGCTTCGCCTTAAGAGAAACGGTCACGCTGGAGGAGAGGGGAGGGGGGCATGCTTTCCTGGTTTTATCCGAGGCTAGGTGTGAGCCCATTGTTCCGACAGCTCTACCAGGGAAGGGACGGGGTGAGTAGAAGCCGCAAAATAGTTCCGAACGGGCGCGGAAACAACCGTGCTCGTAGTTCTGGAGTGCTCAGGAGCACTAGGTACCTTTTGTAAAATTAACTCCTAAGACATCCCAGGCAGCTCCGGGTGCGCAAGGACCAAGTTTTTAGCCTACTGAATAGAGAGACGATCTGTAGCCTGAACGGCGAGGATTTGGTTCTCCAGGAGATACGCACCACATTGCTTCCAAGTAGTGGGGTACGACTCTACGCAATTAACACACTTGACCGCACTCAATATTTAGGGACTCATCGTGTGCGGCATTAGAGCAACTTACACAGACTTCGGGTAAACCCGATTTTGTATGTCTTCAGGAGCGATTCGTATAGACGAAGCGGTGGCAGTAGTAGCATCTCCGCGACAGTGGCATGAATGCCGTCCCGCGGTAGCGATACCAAACGGTAGGCACCAACTCACGGAGCCTGTCACGGTCGAACGTGACGGAAGAGTGTAAGGGTCAGTGAGCTCCATGATGATGTCATAAATGGAGTAGTCCCCGAGTTGCCTCGCGTCGTCCACTACTTTCAAGAAGTTACTGATAGAATGCGGCATCACACAACACTGGCATGCCATTAAGTGTCCGAAGTGCACTAATCATGATCTCTTCGGGTGGATCTGACGCATTCCCCAGAAGGCTCCCGTTCAAGAAACGTGACACCTTCGGCGTTCAACCAATCAAGAGATCTAATGATCTAAACTGATGGATCATGTTTCCCTTGTCCAACATGCTGCCATGAGTGGATCGAATAACCAGAAATCGTTTGAAGCAGGCGAGATCGAAAACGCCAGACTGTAGTCTCTCAATGATGGGCCCCAACGTAGAATAGGCTCCGCTCAGCGCATGTGCGACTTTGGTTTTGGTCTTAGACTCCCCACCCTTGGGAGAGTCGGGACAGGACGTGCAGATCTTTGGCTGGTCACTTTCCGAAACGGCAATTGACCCGTCCGCCCCCGGAGACCCGCGGAATGAGAAGAACTTGCGTTCGACCCTATGGAATATCCTGCATTCTCGGGATAGGTCACCTCCAGGAACATGTCCATCTCAGGAGGTGCCTCCGTGTGAGATGGACAGATCTCATTCAAGATATTTTCCATCGCAATCAAATCTCTGGCCGGTGAACTGTCCTCCATCGAGGAAAAGAGGGGGCAGTCACAGGGGCAGCCCGCAATGTCAGGATGCATGATTACAGGAATGCAGGGGTACGGCCGATGCGTCCCGCTTTCCCTAGTCTCCATATGGGATTTGGCCCTCTTGAGTCTCTCCAGGCATGATCGGTCGATTTAGGACCGCCTGCCTACTCTCTTTGTAGTCCCCTGTGATAGAATAGAGGGGACTGCAATTTGTCGAAAGATGTTGTCCACGGGTCAAGCTGCCTGAGAGCAGTTCCAAAGATGGCAAAAGGGAAACCCCTTTCCCGCATGGCAATGTTGAGAGTGGAGCCCCTCCACCGGTCGGGTCGGTACCTCGACTTTCCACATCCTGCCCGACAGCTAGGGAGGATGAGGCTGTGCTTGGAGGCGGATCTCCGTGCGCCTGCGTCGCTCATTAATACTTTCTGTTGTCGCCATAATCAGAGTAAAAAAGAAAAAAAGGGGGGCTCATAGAAGGTAGATACCCTGACCTCCCTATGAGTGGGGAGGTTAAGAGAAAAGTCTCCATAGGATCAGAAATTACAGAATATGATCATTTCCACATAGTCGGTCCCGGTCCACCGTTGATGGGCTTTTCCAACCTGGCCCGCCATTTAGGAGAATTTGTCGTGGAACTTTAACCATAAAGGATCGTGCTGGGATAGCATACAGTTGACCAAGGCACCATAGCTACCTGAACCGAACTCTTTACAGGTAGAAACACTATTCGTTACAAAGTGCGGGGAGGAAAACGTTGAATGGATAGTCGTAATGATAAAAAATACTTATAGTAAATATTAAATAATAATATTAATAACTTATGGTAATAATAATCAACATTAATCATAGTAAATATTTATAATACATAATAGGATATCATAATAAATACTAATATCAAAATTATACTAAATAATAACTATAATTAAATGATAAATAATAATAAATAATAATGACACTAACATACTACTAATAGTAAATATCATAATAAACAATTATAATACATAATAATATATCATGATAAATACTAATAAAAAATTATATCAAAATCATACTAGATGATGATAATTAAAACGTCAAGTAGTGCTGAGTGGGGGCGAGGGGAAATCGCACCAACAACTTTCCCAGGCCCCATCATCCATAGAGTTCAAGTCAACCCAGTGACAGGGCCTCCCTAGTTTGCATTCAGACCGGGAGGATGTGCAGCCCCTCCGGATACGGAGTGTGACAGGTTACATAAGGTACCTCTCTGAGGGTTCCAAAATACAATCATTTACACATAATCGGTCCCGGTCCAGCGTTGCTTGGCTTTGCCAACGCGACCCGACATTTAGGCGATATTGTCACCTTATTTATTATGTATTGGAGGAAGGTGAGCAGAGTCGACGACCCAACACACTTCGTACCTAATAATTACCTTAGCCAGCGGGCTTTCGGTCCTCGCAGCAGAGAGTGACCTCAGGGTATCCACTGCCACTCGACTAAGGCTCATAAGAGGACGAAAGTGCGCCAGGAAAACTGAACCTCTGTGGATCGGAGAGGAAGTGTGGAAAGGGGTAGGAGGGTATGTAATAAAGTGAAGTAGAGTGAGGCGAGTCCAATAACGAGTAGGGTGAGCGATCACCTATTATTACCAAAACCTGGTGCTAGGTGATCTCAGGATTGGGTGCAGTCCACCAAGGCCCCATGACTACGGGACCGAACTCTGTCCAGGTGGGAACAGTCCTCCTGGTACAAAGTGCGGGGAGAAAACGTTGAGTGATATCCGTAATGATAAATAATACTTGTAAATCATATTGATAACATTCTAATGATAATATTAATCATAAAAACTATAATACATAATAATAAAAAATTGTTATTAATAATCAATAAAAATAGTAATGAAAAGGTAAAATAGTGCTGAGTAGGGGAGAGGGGAGAGCGAACCAACAATTTCGCCAGGCCACATCAGAGTTCAAATCAGTGACAGGGCTTCCCTAATTTGCACTCAGGCCAGGACATGCAGCTCCTCCGGGTATCAAGTGTAACAGGCTAACAGCCCCCCCCCCCTCCTTCAGGGTATCGAAGTCTGATGATCGTCCTGGTCTTTGTTCATCTGCCAATGAATGATGTCCAGAACAAAACTTTAAAAACGAATTTTGGACTTGGCCATAAACACTACAAATCTTCTTTACTGTTTCTGAAGCGTTTTTGTTATTCTTAAACTCCCACAACATCACAGGTAGAATATGCGCTTTTAATCCTTGCATTTTAAGGCATGAGATTTTGGTTTAATTATGATGCACATTTGTTTATTAATGAGCCGTGAATCCCCTTTCTAAACAGGTAATTTACAGTTAAGGTTAAAACACACGAAGTTCGAAATGCGCCGTTACATTTTGCTTCCAACAAACGCAAATTACTTATGACTCAATCTGATAGTAATAACAGGAAGAGTAGAAAGAGTCAGGGCTAAATAAGAAGTCGAGCAAGAGCGAATGTAAACCAATCAAATGACGGGTCGTCATAGTCCTTCAAAATCCTCCATGGACAATTCAAAAATCCAAAATATTAACTGATTTTCAAAAGTGGTAATTTAAAACGCCCTAGGAGTGGCAAAATAAGGATCGAGGATTGAGAGGAAGAATCCCTAAATGCACGAATTGGGAAATCCCCGATCCTCAAGATGGGTACATAAAATACCTGGAAAATAAACACGGACTTCAAATTAGGTTTTAAAAAAGATCTGGATAGAGCAACGCCAACTACAAACAAATTTTGACTGCTTTCGCATCCCCCCTCTCCCAAACCCAGAAGACCTAATGGCAAAATCAAGATACAGTAGAAACATTCAATGACAACAGGGCTTCAACAATAAAAAGTGAGTGAGAAGTCACGAAGGTGGAAGAGAAAGGGTGGTGTGTACGGAAAGACGAATGGGGGTGGGGGGTGGGGTGGAGACGAAGGAGATGAGCTTTGTGGCCGCATCTTTCGGGCCCCTTTGCTGCCCACCGCCTATCCGGACTGGAAGAAGAGGACACGGTGTTTGGCCAGTCAAGACACTTGTCCTATTATTTAAAGCGATAACACGTTGTCAGGCGCCGATAAGGCGTCGGCAGAGGCGGGAGACCGGACGAGGCCCCCGAGGGCAGCGGCTAACTTTGGTCTATCGCTTTTGTGCTCCTTTCTTTACGATTTAAGTCCTTTCCCGCCGTCGCGGCAACACAGCGACATTTCTGGCCAAGCGAATACCGATTTCCCAGGGGGAAAGGGGGGGGGGGGCGATAAGGCGCTTAAACCCCACAGATAGGAGAGAGACAGGGAGATAAAGACAGAGAAACGCAAGGTGGTTACCAACATTTAATACACAAGGACTTTACACGAGATTCACTAAATATATATACGGGACTCATTCATATTTTCGGTGAGCGAGGTTGGTCTTACACACGAATCACGGGGAGTAGCGAGGAGTGAAACAAGAATTTTAAAGCGGTCGACACAACTCCAACATGCCTACACTGATTTCGAGCACCTCAATCATTTTTCTCTCCCATGTCCGCTTGCTCTGGGGCAGTGGCGAGCAAGACGATGACACCCAATTAGAGCACTCTGCCAATGCTTTCCATGGAAAACTTCCAGGTAAAAGGCAGCGACGTTTTTACTGATTTATCGACCAATGTGTGGTAATGAAAAAGAAGAGTCATACAAAGAGGCTGGGTATGTTAAGCGAAGGGCACTGAATACATACGTGTGCAATGTGCATACAGTGCGCAAATATGCTATATTTCTCCCAGTTATCTCAAGTGCGAAATTCTTTTATACCTTCTTACAAAGTCAGGGCAACAAAAATTCCAAACGATAATAATAACCTAGTAATAATATGGTTTTGTGGTATAGTTTTGTGACGAATTTTACTACCGATTCGCACAATCTCAGTGGGGACATTGAGGTTAACGTTGGATTCAAACTAGTGGAGGCTACAAGATATAGCCACTACCCAAAGTCACTGTGATAGGCAACTAACACAGTGGCTAAAGATGGGAAAATAGTACTTCACCTCTGCTAGGTCGTATACCTCCAAACACAAACCAACTGACCATGAGGATCCTGTCAATTCAGAACTTTTCCGTGACGGAACCCAGTGCACATTTTCCTCTTCCGTTATGCTAATAAGTGAACTTTTAGGTACACGTAAAAAAAAAATGTTGTAGGGGTGGTACTTAGTGCGCTTTCTGAATCTATTTTAAGCACGTAGGCAGATAGATTTTACTAGAAACTTGTTCATGACACGTACACGTGGTCGCCTTTTTGAGGGATTTACCCAAGAGATTAATGAGGATTAGTGATAAGCTTTATTAATAGATCCACTTTTAATTGTGGTTATACTATTTATACACGCCCTTGCGCGCCCTGCAAACATTCTTTCATGATGTCATGGTACTTGCATCGTTTTTAAAGAGCCCATCTGGCGACTACATGCTAGTGCAAAGTACGTCGTAATCAGGTTACAGCTTAATACTATATATAGATTAAAAAAACAAAAAACATACAAAAACCAAATCAAAAACAAAGGCAAAGATACAAGCTAAAAAAAAAAGCAAAAAAGGATGCACGCTCAGCCGTTGGGAGGGCTGCCTCTACTGGGCACAGGAACATGTGACATACAAACAAGGCAAATAAAATGAAGGATGCAGGGGTATATCTAATCCCCTGCCAAAATTGCAATTTGTCATACATCGGAGTCTGGTCACTTTAGTAAGAGGATGAAAGAACATCAAACAGATATAAGAAGGGGACCAATCTCTTTAAGTCTCTTTGCACACACGCAAAATTATGACCATATAATTGATTTCAACCAAGCAAACATTATTTATAAATCAAGCAATTATATTTAGAGGAGAATAGCAGAATCAATCATCATTAACAAAGTCGATATTAATTTATCTGAAGGCAATATAAATTTAACAAATTTATCTCGAATAATGGTGCCAAACTCCTCTATAAACCGCCGGAACTAGTCCTTCAAGGGGATTATAAATTTGCCCCCGGATCCACACAAATATTTATGTTTCCAGTTAGGTTCCTCCGTTTTCATTTTGTTTAGGCTTTTGTTCGCCTTTATATACTGGTGTAACTTGTCTTGCATTTCATTATACAGTTGACTATGGCATAATGCCGAAACTAGTTGTTTTTTTTAAATAAATCAGATTCAAATATTGTGCTAAATTTTATTATTCTTTGCCTTTGCACTGGATATATATCGCGTTAATGAGACTTCTTATATATATATATATATATATATATATATATATATATATATATATATATATATATATATATATATATATATTATATATATATATTATATATATATATATATATATATATATATATATATATATTAAATCCAAAAAGAATAAATTAAAAATAAAATATAGGACGAAACAATATGGAAAGCAAACGCTGCGCAATCAACCTTGAAACAAAAGGTCATATAATTAGGCTTATCGCTAATATCCCTAAGTCAATATCTAATAGCTCAAGGACGCCTTGTGTACGCGCCATGAATGAGGATGTACGTAAAATTCATCTACGTACGAACGTACATACAGCACCACGAGTAAGTGCCACCCTACTATCATTTGTTTCGAAAGTGATTTAGATAGATTTGAAAGCTTCTTTCGTTTGGTCAGGCAAGAAACTAAACACATTGGTAGCTCCCTTAATTTTGAATATCAGAACCCAATAGAACTTTGAACATACAAATTTATAACTAAAAGAATAATCCAATGAGGGCACGCTCACTCAGCGACGAATAAAGGGGACGACAAAGAGACGGTCGGAAGAAAAAAGAATAACAGAACTAGAGAAAACATTTAGAAAAGCAAACCCCTTTAGCCGTAAATGCGGGGCTATGGGGGAATATGCAATGACGCGACAACAAATCGGAACATCGAACTCCTACACTCCTCAAAAGTACAAATTCGACCTCCTTTGCCAGGCTACAAGCTACAAGTTTCAAACTTGTACAGTTCGATTTACTTGTAGTTAAATTTGGGAAAAAAGCACAATTGATGAAGTCAAGGTTGCAGCTTTTGTGCCACTCAAAGTGCAAGAGAAAGTAGGCCTGTGACACCCAAATTGCAGGATAAGTAGGCCCAACGAGGAACCCAACAAATGGGAGACCGGTTGATCTATGAAATACTGAAATTGGGTACACGCATTAAAATATAGAAATTGTATATTTATTAAGAAGTATGAGTCAAGCAAGCGGACAGCCAAAGTTCCCACGCGGTCACAAACATGCGCACGCTAGGAAACAGCTGCCATACGAAACGATCTCAATAATAGATAACGGGGGCAAGCCGAGTAAATCGAGGGTGGTATGTGCTTTGACCAGTTAAAATTTTCGAGGACCTGTGAAATGCAAAAACGGTCTTTCTGATATTGGATGTAGGCCCAACTTGGAAAAAATAAGTAGTTTCATTAAACGCTCATACATCTTGTAACTCCGCCCAACGATCAACAAAAGAACTGATGAACATATTTCTGATCATTAGCTCCGTTCCTCCCCGCCCCCAGGTCAATGAAAAGATGGGTCTATATATTAAACACACACATAGAGAGGATAAGAGACTAAGATAGATAGAGAATCAGTTAAGTCGTCTGTCAGTATAGCTTACTTGCTATTTTGTTATTATTAGCTTCACGAATCTGTCACTCGTCCTTAAGTCCTGCCTCCTTAGAATCAGCTACCTAAAATTAACGGAAAACTTACAGCCGCGTAGGACTCGAGCTCTTTCACTTGCACCTATTTAGGTAGGCCCAAGGTATGAATAAAGCCTATTTATCGCCGCTTTCCTTTCGAGTTCTTTTCCTTTAACCCGTGATTACCGAGGCCCCTTCTAGAACCCAGCCAAAAAGCGTATTCCCCGTCAGAAACTTTGAGAGTCACAATAAACTCGACTGGAAGACTAAAAGTAGTACTACTACCTACAAGCCTTCGATACCTGCCACGCAAGACTACCTAACACAGAACCCACTTCACACCACACCAAAAAAAACTATAAACCCTTCGCCCCTCGTGATTGACTCTGCTCATACGGTAACGCCGCAATTTCGGAAAATTCTTTCCTTCTCTAAGGTTTAGACAGGAGTAAAGGGAACAAAGGGTCCGAGTTGACCCTATCGTGTCTGGTGCCCACGGGTGAAAGCGTCTGCCAGCAGATCCGTTCAAAAAGCACCACACTCGATTCTAGACTGGTTTCTCTTTGCATAGACTTATTTCAACAGTGAACCAAATAATGGTTGAGGTTTATTTATCTCGTGTACCAGAGCTATCTGGAAGATACAACATGAGAAAAACGACAATCTCAACGGCTGAATTCAATCATTGATTTGACTTGCCTTAAAGCAGCAATCTACACATCGGATTATGAACTTTGTTAGAGATACCACTTCTAACCAAACTTAATAAATAGAGCTTCTCTTTCTTACCCCATTACCCTTATGTCCATCCTGACATGAGCATTGTTAGGTACTGGTCTCATTTTACCAATCAATAGTCACCTTCATTATAAAATGGAACTTCTCTTACCGGAAAAAGGGAATCTATATTGAAAAATAAAGCAATTGGCGGTTAATAACGGGAATAGACAAATACACTGTTCGACGGAAGCATAGTGATCTCTTGGACTAAACCCCTTTTTTACTAAGTAAATTGTCCCTTACTTACCCCACCACCCCATTTCGAAGGATAGGTCTCTTTCTTTCCCATTGGCCCTATCCCCATCTACAGCCTCCCCCTACCCACCACTACCCACTATCGCCTGTCCCCTCATTTATTACATCGCCCAGATAAGGCGTATCAGCGCCAAGAGAAATATTCGCGAAATAATTAAAGCGAAGATTGACGTTAATTAAAGCGGGTGAAAATAGAGTACACGCGGAGATACAAACACACGTGCACACAGACCGTCGCTGCAGCAAAGAGACCTCGGGTTTTTTCTGTTTCTCGTAGCTCTACATTTTTTTAAAATTGTTTTTTATTCTACACACACACACACACACACACACACACATATATATATATATATATATATATATATATATATATATATATATATATATATATATATATATATATATATATATATATATATATATATATATGTGTTATTTCTGTCTTCTCGGTAAAGGATCGCCTTCATTGTGCTGCCCTCTGCTTCCTTTGATTCTGGATTCTTCTAACGTCCCTCCCTCTTGCCTTTAAAAAACCCCGGTTTCTTGTCTCATTTGCTCATTCGCGTCTAATTCTTCTTCCTCTTGTACTATATATATCATATTAATCATGTGGAGGGGATAATTTAATTCAATGAAACTGCAGGTTATATATGTAATCTCGTCTTCTAGGAAGCAAGGGTCACATATCATAAGTGCTCTCAAAAACATACCTGATGCAACGGCTCGCTTAATGTTAATATCATGATGAGAAAAGAAATGGATATAAGAGTTAGAATGGGTTGGTTTTCGGTACACGTTGAAGCTAATTTTGTAAATTACTAACAATATTTTTACATCAAGAAAGCATATACAATTATATTTTTCCCACTCTAGTTTAAAATTGATATTGGGATGGAGGTGGTTAAGATTTTTAATGAAATTTTCAAATAAGTTTAAACTATTTACAGTGGTTTCACTATCATATACCATAAGTCGCCATTAAGTTCTTTTACTTATATATGAGGGGCGGTCAATAAGTTTTGCGAATCGGTAGGGCAAAACAGAGGAAGGGGGATGGCTGTTTGTGGGGGTGTTAGGACAACTTATGACAAGTCAGGACCTGCAGCCGCACGCTCCTGCCTCGTCTATTTAAGAAGCAGTAGCTGATCGCAGATCGTCAGTCACAAATTTTTCAACAATGGAGAAGGTTGAGCACCGCGCAGTGATCAAATTTTTGACCAAGGAAGGCAAGAATGCAAAAAGAGATTCATGAACGCATGGTTGCAGTGTACATCGACACTGCCCCTTCCTATGCAACCATTGCTCGCTGGAATAGGGAGTTCCGCCATGGTCGTGAGTCCCTTGAAGATGAGCCCGGTCCAGGACGCCCGTTAGACGTGACCAACGAGGACATGTGGCCTGTGTCGAGAGGATGATCCTCAAAAATCGACGAGTGAAGGTCGAAGAAATCGAGCGAGAACTTAGAATATCACATGGAAGTGTTATCAACATCATCCACGACAATTTGGCCATGACCAAGGTCTGCCCGTTGGGTCCCTAGAAATCCCACGAAACTTCACGCCCCATGATCGAATTTAACGTCGTCAAAGTTCGGAGGGGCTGCTGCTCCTGTACAACTAAGACCCGGCGGGATTCGAGTCACGCATAGTGACAGGTGATGAAACCTGGGTCTATCACTGGGATCCTGAGACCAAGCTCGAAAGCATGGCCTGGAAGCACAGGGGCTCTCCGACCCCCATCAAGTGCCGGACCCAACCCTCAGCCGGGAAGATCATAGCCACCATCTTCTGGGATTCTAAGGGAGTGTTGATGGTGGACTATGAGCCTCGTGGAAGGACCATCACAGGCCAATATTACGCCGAGGAACTGGCTTGGTTGAAGAAGTGCATCCGCCAGAAGCGGCGCGGCAAGTTGACACGCGGTGTCCTGCTCCTCCACGACAATGTCCCTGTCCACAAGGCCAGAGTTGCACAAGCTGCCCTGCGCGAGTGCGGATTCAAGGAGCTCAGCCCCCCCCCCCCCACGTCCAGATCTGGCCCCTAGCGACTACTTTTTATTCCGCCAAGTCAAGGCTGCACTGAGTGGACGCCGGTTTGGGGACGAAGATGTCCAGCTCGCCGTCCAGAAGTGGATTGAACAGCAGTCGGGAGATTTCTGGTTGTCGGGAATTCGAAGCCTCAGGGACAAGTGGCGCAAGTGCATTGAGGTCGAGGGTAGTTATATTGAAAAATAATAAAACACTTTTCCTCATATCTCGTTTCCTTATATCCGAATTGCAAAACTTATTGATCGCCCCTCATATATATAAACACAAAAATAAATAGTTGGCAACTGGGATGTTATATCCGGCCAGTGAAAAGGGAGCTCGCCCTATATAATACTGGTGAGGTGAAGTTATCTCTACCCCTAGCGGCCCAGCAAGGACTATAGAGGGACATACAACCGTCACTATGTAAGCTGGAAGCAGCCTCGATAACCAAACCCCAGACGATGCGGCACATCGGATGGTGATAGTTGATTCGATCACCATCCATCATCAATCCGCCAAGAGTCATCCTTCTGGATGGCATCACCGGGTTCATCATCCCATTTATCCATCATTTTTATACAGGCAGTTACACCGGCAGTGCCAAAGATTGTGAGGGCGGAGGGAAAATTTCACATCTGTTCAAACTCATACAACAATAAATTAATATTCTTAAACCCAGGCAAACACAGGTACGAAGACAAGGAACGGACCACCAAGAGGAAGGCTCCTCACGAGCCACACTGGACGATCACGAGGGTGCCTCTTCGCATCCTTCCCGGGAAAGAAAAACCCACGAGAGAAAAAACCTACAAACGATTTAGTCTAAAATAGAAGTAATTTTACTCAGGTTAAAGGACCAGTACAACGGATATGTTGCGCTCTCCGACACCGAGAAAGATTTAGGCCTCCTCTTAAGCGAAGTCTCGGCTAAGAAACTGACCAAAATGGGTCTTGCTCCCCGCACACCACCAAACCTCGCGACGAAAAGATCTATAATCTGCCGACGTCTCGACCCGGGGGTCGAAGCCCACTCAACCACGGAAATAAAAGAAGAAATAGAAAAAGAACAAACATGGGCCAGAATAGAAGACGTTGTGAAGTTCAAAAAACACAAACGGCGAAGAACACACGCACGTCTTCAAAGTCATATTTCGGACCACGGAAATGGCAAAAAAGGCCGGAGAAGTCCTGGTTGACTTTTACACAAGATATCCACGGACCAGATCCAAAGAGAGATATTCGTCATTGTTCAGGTGTGCTTCAGATGTTACGCCCTGAACCAACATACGACAAAGGAATGCCAATTCAATGGGAAAACTTGTTCCGAATGTTCAAGCAGAGATCACCGCTGGGACTAGTGCAGCAACACATAGAAAAAGTGCCTGAATTGTGGAAACGGACACAGGACCCTTGCAATAGCGAGCCCTATGAAGAAGCAATTAATAAAGAAAAAGGAAATCGAAATATCTGAAGAAAAGGAAAGGAAGAATACGACATACGCTGCCGCACCAGCAGGAGGAACGACAAAGGCACCTACCTCACAAACCAGTACCGTGAACATAAGAGGGAAACATAAGACCTGACCTCATACTTTGCATTATGCACGCTCACTTCGTGAATATTGCAAACCCTGGTTCATACGCGACGGAATTAAGCACAATGCTAGTAAAGAACGTCCAAAAGGGAATGTTGTTTCCCGGGAACTCACCCTCAAGCGAATTATATAACATAAACATAAAACCTACCGGACAAGAAAAAAGCAGAGAACCAAGAACAAGAGCAAACCCAAATGGATACCGACCAAGAGACAGAAGAAGAAATATCTAAAGCAACCAAACAAATTAAAAAAAAATCGAAAGGAAAGAAAAAACAAAAATCACAAATAAATACCCAAGAGCTAAATACTAAAATATAAGACTCCCACACGAACCCACTATCCAAAACATGCAAGCAAAAAGAAATCGTAGGACTGGTAAAAGGGAAATACAAATGGGACTACGAGGCAGACGAAACCGAAGTCCATAATGATCTCAAGCAGGAAATGATTCTAATCGTCCCTGAATCCTGTTACAATATAACAAACGAGCAATTCAAGTAAAAAACGATCTGGCCGCACAGGCTCCCCAGCAAGAACGGAGGAAATGAAAGCAGGATTAAATCCATCACGTTCACGTACCAACGTAAACTAAAAATATTTATCCTTAATGTGAGTGGCTGGATGGAGAAAAGAATTATATACTCAAATATTATAGGACAGGAAGACCCGGGCATCGTAATATTAACCGAACATGGAATCAACAACACTCAAATCGAAACAATAAAAATACCAAATTACAAGATCGTAGCTAATAATTATTTCCAGGCCAGATATGACGGCGTATTGATCGGAGTAAAAAATGGGATTCACTACACTGAAGTAAAAGACCTAGAAGAATCCTACCTTGTGGTAAAGATCAAAATGACTACAGGAGAAGGTTAGTGACCGAGGCTTACCAACCCCCGAAGCGCTCGTACTTACCCATCCCCAACTTCATTAAGCTCTTTCGCCGACCAGATTCAACCATACTAACCGGAGATCTCAACGCCAGATGCAAAGCAACAGGATACACAACCCAAACGAACAGCACAGGCAAAACTCTGCAACTACTGCTACAAAGAAACATGGTCCAAAGAGAAGGACCAGATTTTCCAACGTTTCTAACTAATAGATCTTCAACCACGCCAGATATAGTTCTCACCAACCCCAATTTTAACCTCAATCTCCATACTGAACCTGGACCTGCAACCCCTTCCGACCACTTAAGCATGATCACAACTATATACACCTCCCCCATCCAAATTATCCTCCTGCAAAGAAAATCACTCAGCAGAACCGACTGGGCCAAATATAAAGAACACCTAAGTACCATAGAAATCGAAACCCGAAAAAAAAACAAGTAACCAACCAAAGTGAAGTAGAAATACAGAGGATAATCGAAAAAAATAACAGAAGCTGATGCAATCTACACACTAACAATAAAACACAGAACCCTGCATGCACCGCGATGGGACAGCGAAATAAAAGAAAAGATGGTAGAATTCGAACGACTGGCAAAGGAGATAATGGAGCTGGGTAACACAATGGAAAGATACAGAAGACTAAACACAATCAGAAGAGAAGTGAGAGTACTAATAAAAGAAAAATCAATTCAAGCTTGGAACAAAATTATCGAAAAAATGGACATTGAAACAGATCCGAGGAAATTCTGAACACAATAAAGAAGACTACGAGGAACTCGGTCAAAATAAAAATTAAAGTACAGAACAAAGGAAGTGCAACAAAACGACGAACTACAAGAACACTCCCGAAGACACTGGAGACAATTTTTTTTCAATTTCTCCACAAGAAAACATCGACTTCGATAGAGAACATGAAAAAGAAGTCGCTCAAACATTACAAACACAGCAAGATAATATCAAACCATACGCACGAGTTGACGAGGAGAGACCTACCCGCTCGGAAGAAGGAATGCCATTCACAATGGAAGAATATTTGACAGCAGTCAAGTCATTTAAACAGAAAGCACCAGGACTAAGTGGCATAACAAAGTCGCACCTGGTTAATGCACCAAACAACGTGCATGAAGCACTTTTGAAGATTTTCAATGGGTGTTTGAATACTGGATACTATCCCCATTCCTTCAAAATGGCAATGATTATCTTCTTACCAAAACCGGGTAAACCAAAATACTAAATCGAAAGCTACCGCCCAATCTCGCTACTTGAGTTCCTCGGCAAACTCCTCGAAAAGCTCCTAACGGAAGGTTAAAAAATACCTCGAGACTAATAACCTCTATAACCCACAACAGCACGAGTTCAGGAGCAAGCAAGGGACGGAAACCGAAACAGCGTCAGGCAACAGAGTGGACGCCATACTCCGCGACGTTGCCAAAGCTTTCGATAGGGCGTGGATTCCCGGCCTACAAGCTAAAATCACTAGCCTCAACATGGAACCCAACCTAAACAAAATATTATGCCACTACCTGAAAGGAAGAAAAGCTATTCTTCAAATAAACGACCAAATGGGTGAGTCATTCATTCTACAGGCGAGTGTCCCTCAAGGAGGGTGCCTCTCCCCAACTCTGTACACCATACATAACTGGGATCTACCCCAGCCAACGGGCGAGAGTGCGATGTACATCCAACTGGCGGATGATATTACACATCATCTCCAGTGATAGGAATAATACAAGAGACATCGCACAAAAGAAAGCGCGAGAAATTAAGAACATAAACGACGTAGGATCCAAGATGGTATACCCTATCATTCCTACACATACGTGAATAAAACATCAAATAAAAAAAAGTCCCAAAGTACAAAACTGGGCAACGAGATTTATAAAAAAAAGAACCGAATTACATCAGAGGACCTACATCAAAGAACTGGAGTCGAACCTATAAATAAAGTACTCCACTAACGCGCCAAGACCTGTGTGCGGGTAAAGCTAAACGAACCCTAACCCCAGGAAGAAATAAGCAAGATTACCGTACCAGACAATGAAATGCGTCAAATCAAATACAGACAAAGATTTGACGGAAGTAGAAAGAATGCAACGATAAACATAAATAAAATAATGTAAACAACTGAATAAAATTACAGATATAGTAAACCGAAATGGAACAAAAAATAAGAAATTTAAAGTAAAAGAAGGAAAAGTAAAATGAATATATATATATATATATATATATATATATATATATATATATATATATATATATATAACCATTATACTACTGAAAATACAAAAAGCACAAAATAATAATAAAAATAAATATAAATAAAACAAAAATACAAACTCAAATGAGCATATGATAAAGGCTCGAAATTAAAAACTAAAAAAACAACAACAATAATAAAGCAAATAAAAAGCAAAAATAATGGAAAACGTTTGTCAGGCAACCTGGCATAATTCATTATCACCACAGTATCTCCATATGTCACCCTACATTTATAACCATCTCATCAACACACACACCCACACACCAAATACAATATATCTACCTTTTCTATCTCTCTCCTACACTTTCACCACTTATATTATCCCAATAACAATTGTCATTGACTGTTCAGTCAAAGTTTGTAAATATCTACGCTAACGAAGAAATTGCACATCCTAGGTAAAGGAGGTACATCCAAAGGGAGGCGAAGTCAAAAACGTGAAATCTTTTTCACTTTTCCCTACGAGGACTTAAAGAGAATAATACATTTGTAGCTGTAAATAGGCGATCCATGTCTGCCTAAACCCACCTACTACCCCCTCTGAGGGGCAGCGGACCGGGGGTGAACAGGATTGTCATTCATCTAGCCTCGACCAACCCTGTCGTTCTCTGTGATAGACATAATTGGGGGCACTAAGGAAAGCATATTTGGGAGAACCCAGACAAGGGGCAGGACTTCAACTTCCCGGGGGGTGGCGCCCGCCCCAACTTCTCCACCCTGGAAGCCCAGCCAAGACCCGTCTCTATGTATACCGGCTGCAGCGCTGATACCCAAACCCTCGGTTAGCGATGGTTGATTCCGTGATAAGCCCCCCCCCCCCCGGGTTCACCCATCATCATCTTCACCCATCATCATCATCACCCTTCCCATCCGGCAAGTCATGTTCACTAATGCTGCGCTGCAACGAGGTGGGGGTTAGCCACTGACCTAACCTATATAACGAGAAAATACAGCACTAAAGAAGAATCAACCAAGAATCAATCAACCAACCACTTGCAAAAAGGAGGGGAAAATCAGAACGGCCACGTGGGGCTTCACTGGGTGCAAAATGGCCCAAGAGAATACTACAAGGATTTCCTTGCGGGTGATCAACGGGCAGAACAATCCTAGAAGGGAGAAGGTATTTGAACTCATGTTCGGGAAACTGAACATCGCCTTAATAAGGCTTCCAGACGTCCCCTCAAGATACGTTGCGATCTTCGAACGAGAAAAGGACGTCGAAGCCATTACGAAAGAAGAGGCTCTGGAGACCTTAAAAACCATCGGTCTACAGCCCACTATCCCCCCACAAATACAAGCCGATTGCAGGAGAGACGACCTTGGATCGGACAGCATAGTAAAGAATTAAAGAAGAGATCGAGTTTAACCAAATATGGGCCAAAGTCGCAGATGTTATCAAATTCAAAAACAGGCGAGACAACAGCGACTACACCCATTTATTTAAGGTTGACTTAGAGGAAACCTCGATGGCCTAAAAGGCGAAAGAAAAAGGGCTGCTTATGTTCAACGTCAAAGTGAGTAGAGACTAGATAGAGCGGGAGAAATTCTTTCCAGTCTAGTTTTGCTTCTGCTGATACAAAATGGAGCAGCACGCTACCATAGACTGTAAAGAGCCTGAAGAAACGTGCTCCAAAAGCAGCGAGAAAGGTCACCACTGGAAGGACTGCGGCAACAACTACGAGATGCACCAACTGCGGGAAAAGCCACAGATCAATGGCTATGGCATACCCAGTCAAAAATGAAATAATTAACTGAAGAAACAGGAAGAGGTACGCGGATCAAACACCACTTACGCACAGGTGGCTAAAGCCGCGTACAATGAGACTGAAACAAAGAAAACCTATTTGAAAATACAAAACGAAGAGTAAAAAAAATCCTGACGTGCATCCTTAATGCTCACAACAGGAATCTAACAACCTGGTGGCTAAAAAAGGAAACAAGAAATAAACGAAATAAAGAAATTAGAAATTAAAGGAAACTAAGCAAGAGGCGAAGAACCCATCAAAAGAAAAAAATAAAAAGTAAAAAATTAATTTAAAATAAAATGAAAACTAAACAAAAGAGGCGAAGAGCCCATCAGAAGAAAAAGAAATAAATAGTAAAAAGTAAAAAAATTATTTAAAAATAAAATAAAAAATAAACAAAAGGGGCAAAGTGCCCAGAAAAGGAAAAAGAAATAAAAATAAAAGGCGAAATGCCCATTAAAGGAAAAAGGAAACGATATAAACAAAATAAAGAAATTAAAATAAAAATAAACAAAAGAGGCGAAGAGCCCATCAAAAGAAAAAGAAATAAATAGTAAAAAGTAAAAAAAATAAATAAAATAAAATAAAAAATAAACAAAAGGGGCGAAGTGCCCACAAAAGGAAAAAGAAATAAAAATAAAAGGCGAAGTGCTCACAAAAGGAAAAAGAAATAAAAATAAAAGGCGTAATGCCCATTAAAGAAAAAAGAAACAAGAAATAAACAATAAAGAAATTAAAAATTAAATTAAAATAAAACTAAAAAAATAGGCGAATAGCCCATCAGAAGAAAAAGAAATAGAAGTAAAAAATTAATTTAAAATAAAATAAAAAATAGACAAAAGAGGCGAAATGCCCACAAAAATAAAATAATGAAATTAATACAGCAAAGTTAGCATAAAATAAACTCGAAAAGCTTGAAAGATATGATGGAGGAAAAAATAAAATAAATAAATATATATATATTTATATTAGTGATGGGACGAGTACTCAGTATCGGTATCGAATATCGGTAGTCTCGGCTGTTTTTAGTGGTATCGGAACTCGTATCGGTATCGGGGCTTTTATGTCTCATTTCCGATATCAAAAACCGATACTTGCACATTAATTTCAAAGACATTGTATGCAATCATTTTACAACATATATTAATTCTATTTAATGATTATATTGTGTCCCGTACGTGAAAAAAATTCACATAATATGCACCTAATTTATTTACACAAAATTTAACATTTTATAACCCTTTCAAACCCTTAGTTTTTCAGGGAACCACAAGGAACAAGCACAGGCCAAACTACTACTTTACCCGTACGTGAGAAATTTACGTAATTGCAATCAATCAAGTGGCAGCAGTTAGTTTGGTATAAATAATATAATTTTATTTAAATGTTTAACTCAATATTCGTAAATTTCGATCATTTTATCCCGTTCAAAAATATTTTGAAAATAGTGTACACGTGCCGTCATAAATGACGGAAAATTTTACATTATTATTGAACAAAAGATAGAATTTCTAGTCACTTCCATCACAATGAAAATTATTATTACTCAAAAAATACATGCAATTAAGCTTGTATCAAAACCGTTCCATATAGTCATATTGTATGTATGCTACCAAACCAATTAATTTCTATTTTTGTTCCATCGTTTTTTCAGGCAAATTTGATTTCATTTAAAAGAGCTGAAAGTTAAGTTTTAAATGGACTCTTTAATCTTTATGCCCAACTTTTATCTATAATTGTTATTTGTTTTATATTCCTTCGATATTCATATTCAATTTTCATCCATTGCAGAATGAATATGAACAGTTACATGAAATAAACGGTAGTGTTAGAGAGTAACCATATCAAACATGTTCAAAAAGCGTTCATTCAAACGAACAAACACGAAACATATGACTCAAGATTTTTTATTGTATTACTATTCTTTTAATCTATAATCAAATGCGTAGAAATTTCTTTTTTATGAAAAATTACTTAGAATGTTGGGTTTGAAGTACGATTAATATTCAAGTTTACACCTACATATATTGTCTTGTTTTTATTTGGTTGCTAAAGGAATTAGTTGTATAATTGAATGCCTAAGTATTCTCTTTTGTAATAGCTTGAAGAATTAAACAAAACCCCATTGTTCAGTAGTATTATTCTTCAAACAAATGAATAGAAACCTAGATATATATATATATATATATATATATATATATATATATATATATATATATATATATATATATATATAAGTACTCTGTATCGGTACTCGCTTGAAAATCTGGTATCGTCCCATCACTAATATATATATATATATATATATATATATATATATATATATAAAGGAAGAATCAGACGGGCAAAGCAGTGGGAACACTAGAGGCTAAGAAGGCAACAAAAGAAGAGGAAAAAATGGGAGAACGAAGAGGATACCTTGACCGAAAGTAAAAGCGCATAATGCACTGTATATTCGGCGCAGAGCAAGCGACATCTACCCGGCATTGACAAGAAAGCTCTCAATAAGGCCGTGCGGAAGAGACCGGTGGCCAGACGGAAACCGCTTTGGTGAATTGAGTCAACTGTCCGCAATTCACGCTAGGCTGAGGATGCATAAAATCTCGCATCCGTAGGCGAGCTTCGAACGAAAAGATCGATAAAAAAGCGAGGCGGTAGCCATATTAGCACCTCAAGTGCTGAAAGTAATGCAAGGAAAAATGTCCATGCCACGGGTATAAGAGACCCTAAGGCTGCAGAGATGGGCCACCCAGTTAAGGCGTCGTTCGAAAACAGAACGGTGAGAATCTACCAAATCTATGTGAGCCCCATTTAGGAACAGGTAGAGGTCGACCAAAGAAAACCGAAAACCGTGCGCTTTGGCATAGTCATGGATGCGTTTCAGAGCATATTGGAGTCGACGCCCCAGAGTAGGCATCCTTGCCGCATTAAAAGAGACCGAAAGGTTGTGTACGTACAGCGTAGAGAAAACATCTTATGGAAACACCCATCACTGATGAGGCTCCGCTCCTGAATTAATAGAGCGTAAAGGACTGCTTTCAACCGTACGTGGAATCGACGATGACGCGAGAATTCAGACACGAAGATTGGGAGGCAATGAGGTTCTCAATGATACCGTATCGCCATACGGTATCGGAAGCTTTCTCCAGACCAAAAGCCACTGGCGCAATGCTGTCCATAAGGAAAGGCTGACTGAACATTTCCCAGACAGAGCAGAGTATCCAACATGAAATGGAACTTGCTAAGGCCAATAGGTGCAGGATACAGGTGGTCTCGGCTGTCCAGTATAAAAAAAAAAGGTAATCTAATGTTAACAAATTTCATCATTAACTAGCACACGCAGTATGTTAGAGAAATTGAGGGGAAACTACTCGGGGTAGAGGTATTGATCCCAGGCTCGTGAAAAGCTAACACGGTAGCAATTCGACACAACTCTGTACCGATGGCCTTCATGAATATTCTGCGAACAAAGCTAGTAGAAATGACAAGCCTCGATCACCCATGAGCTGAAACATGGCATAAGAAATGGAGTCCAACCCAGGGGTCTTATCCGCGCACTAAGAAGGAAACACGAAGGAACATGCGAGCTACAACAGAGGCCGGCATCCTGCAAAAAGCCATATAGTCCGCACGTCTGTGTACACGAACCCATCCTGAGTACAAGGAGCAAGCGGGAGAGACTCCACTCGTCTCGATACGGATACAGGAATCGTGCGCGAAGATCACACAGAGTGGGACATTCAAACAAGAATGTGCCGACTAGTCTCAGGGTCAACGCAGTTGTCGCAATAAGGTGTGAGCGAGCGCTGCATCAAATGGCAGTGCACCCAAGAGTGTGCTCAATTTGAAGACAACAGAAAAGAACCTGAAGCCGTCGCGGCATTAGGGGCTAGGTCCATGGGAAAGGGCGCGAGGCAATGGCACGCAACTTTAAGTTCCCCTCGGCCGTCTCTCAAACTCTTTGTCAAGCGGGCTGCCATGATTCCTGTCATGTAGTCTGTGTGAGGAAGAGCCAAGCGCTGCTCTGGTCGCCCAGTCCTCTCGAACTCTCTGGCGCCCTCATTCCCGGCAATTTTCCCATGTCCATATGGCAGGAACCAATCAGAAGATAATCTTGACATCCACCCGGCTCGCAGCAACCGTGGCGTGACGGTTTTTTTTTAATAATTTGAACAGCCCATCTGGCGATGTGGCCTCACGGATACCACGGACACAGGGGATTTGGAGATTCAAGCGGTGAGAGAACTCAGGCGTTTTGTGAGTCGCTATAGATCACAATCCAGGATCCGAAACATGCACGACGGGTTATGTCCCGTACCGAGAGGGGTATTGCAACCAGCTTGGTCGAAGGAAATACTCCCAGAGTTATGGAAGTTTGGAAGCAGAGAGGTGGCCACAAATAGTCAAAGGTGGCACCCTTCAGGGTGGCGTCTCAGGCCGGAAAGATACACCGAACTCTCGAAAGAACTTCCAACAACTAAGTCGAGATGGCTGCGGATGCAGTGAGAGCCGTTGGCAACCGAAGTAGTCACCGGGCTCGCGCGTACAGGCGAAAAATGCACTGCGCATGGCATCTCTCTGCAGCGAAAAGTATGCTCTCAATGAGGGCGTGCGGAAGGCACCGGTCACCAAGCGGAGGCCGGTGTTTTGGATCGAGCACACGTTCACGCTCGGCTGCGGATGCATAAAAATTGCATCCATAGTCAAGCTATTAAGGAAAGAAGAATCGGTAGAAAAACAAGGTAGTAGCCCTATCAGCACCCCAGGTGCTGAACATCACTGAGTGAAGAATGTCAATGACACAGTAAAAAGCGACCCTCGGCTGCGAATGAGCCTGCCAATTGAGGCGTCAGTCGAAAAAAAGACCAAGGAAAAGGTGTGAATCCACAACTTCCCCAGGCGAATCCCGTTTATGAACAAGTCCGCGTGGGGAGGAGCAGTGCATGGCTGCCGAAGTGCACCACCTATATCTTAGCCAAGGAAAGCCAAAACCTGTGCATTTCGTCATAGCGATAGATGCGGTTCAATGCCTGTCAGAGTTGACATCTCGGCGGAGAGGGCTCCTCCGTGAGCGAAATCGATCTAAAAAAACCCCTCAGAAATAAAGACTGGGAAGCGTCTAATCGCCCCCATGATACCCTATCCTCATGCGGTATCATAGACCTTCAGCAGATCAAAAAACACAGTGACGTAATGTTGTCTACGAAGGAAGAGCTCGTAGGCGGCATTTTCAGTCGGAGCAAACATCCGAGGTAGAGTGGACCTGCGCTGTCCAGGAATAAAGATAGTCTAACATTTACCAAATTCTCCATCAACTTGCACACGCATGAGGTTAGAGAGATTAGGTGGAAACCGGCCGGGGTAGAATGATATCTACCCGGTTTGCGAAAAGCGAGTACAGTAGCTATTCGTCAGGAGTCTGAGAGGATACACTTTGTCCAGATCCTGTTAGACAATTTAACACAAAGGACATGATTCGCTCACCCAGGTCTCGAAGCATTGCATAATGGACATAGTCTGCACAGGGATAGTGCCTGCGCACGATGCGAGAGCGGAACGCAACGACTCAATCTAAACTTGTCGTTTAAGAGTTGATTCTCCTCCTATAGCGGTAAATTTCGTAGGCAGCCTTCGGCAGCATCCTGGCTAGAGAATGCGGTCGCAAAAGACTACCACGGAGGCGGGGTCCGAGATCGCGGTCCCATTCTCCTGGAGAACGGTAGGGAGGTTCTGCGAGATCTTGCTCCGAATCCTTTGACTCTTCCACATCTCTGCTAGAAGAGTCTTCTCGTTAAGTAAAGATTCGTATGCCCGGCAAGAAGAGAGGCGAGAGTGCTTCGAAACATACCGGAATCTACCCCTAGCTCGACGAAATTCACCGACAGTGAAATCGTTCGGGCGGCGCTTATACTGCATGTAGGCATAACGCTTCTGTTTCAGGCCCGTCTCACACTGATCACCAAGAAACCGTCCGTCCCCGGAGCTCCCGCGGAGGGAGAAGAGCTTATAGTCCTCTTTATCTTCCTATTACATCTTTTCTTTTTAAGAAAAGAGGGTAGAGGATGACCCGTTTCTGTCCACCTCATTTAGAGAAAAAGAAATTTTTTTTTTTTTTTTTTTTTAATTAAGGGGCTATCTGGCGACTGCCGACTAAGGCATAAGTTGCCGTAAACAAACAGCCTAATTTAGGCTACTTTAAAAAATTAAACAGAAAACAATAAAAAGGAATAACAATAACAATAACAAAGCAATAACAAAACAATTACAAAAACAACAACAACAATTAAATCGCGTTAAATAAAAGGGAGAAGGCCGGCCTCCCCCAAAAAGTCAATAAGTCCACCAGTCAAAGTACACGCACTCATCCCGAGAACAAGGGACAGGCGGTAGCGACCCCGCCCATCCCGGTACCGGGACAGGTGTCGTGCGCGAAGATCACCCAGACTGGGACATTCGACAAGAATGTGCCGAACAGTCTGGGGGACGACGCAGTCGTTGCAATAGGGCGCAGGCGAGCGCTCCATCAGATAGCGATGCGTCACACGAGTGTGTCCGATTCGGAGACGACAGAAAGCAACCTGAAGCCGCCGCGGCATTGGGGGATAGGTCCATGGGAACAGTCGCGGCGCAATGGCACGCAACTTTAAGTTCCCTTCGACCGTCTCCCATCTTCTTTGCCAAGCAGTCCGAAGAGCTGCCCGTATTCCTGCCATGTAGTCGGTGTGAGGAAGAGCGAAACGCTGGTCCGGTCGCAGAGTCCTCGCGGACTCTTTGGCGCCCTCATCGGCGCGCTCATTCCCCGTAATTCCTACATGTCCAGGAACCCAGCAGAAGATAATCTCGACATCTGCCCGGCTCGCCAAAACCGTGGCGTCACGGATATCGCGAACCAGGGGATGCGGAGATTCCAATGCCCCGAGAGCACTCAGGGCGCTTTGTGAGTCGCTATAGATCACAATCCGGTCTCCGAACCGGGCACGTCGCGTAATCTCTCGTACCGAGTGGTGTATTGCCACCAGCTCGGCCGTGAAGACAGACGCAGCGCCTGGTAGAGCCCCGCTGACTTCAAACAGAGGGGATACGGCGTGGAAGCCGACCCCCTCTTGGGACTTGGAGCCATCCGTATACACTGGCACGGTACCAGCGTGACACGATGTGTGCTCCAAAAAGGTCGAACGCAATACTCCCGGCGCAGTACAAGCTTTGGGAGCAGAGGCGTGGCGACAAATAGCCAAATGTGGTACCCTCCAGGGTGGCGTCCTGGGCAGAACCAGGGGCGCCACCGGCCCGAGAGCTATATCTACCTCTCGAAGGAGTTTCCTGGCCCTAAACCCAAAGGGCTTAGGGTATGACTGGCGTCTCTCGGCGGCATAGGCACCATCGAGATCAGCTGTGGATGCAGTGAGAGCTGTTGGCGACTGAGGGAGGCGCTGGGCTCGCGTGTACAGGCGAGTGATGCACTGCACGCGGCGCAGAGCGAGTGGCATCTCCCCAGCATCGACCAACAGGCTCTCAATGGGGGAAGTGCGGAAGGCACCGGTCGCAAGGCGAAGGCCGGTGTGGTGGATTGAATCCACCTTCCGCAATAAACGCTCGGCTGCGGATGCATAAAACTCGCATCCGTAGTCGAGCTTCGAGCGAACAAAGGATCGATAAAAAAGTAAGGCGGTAGCCCTATCAGCGCCCCAAGCGCTGAACGTCACGGAACGGAGAATGTCCATGGCGCGGGTACAAGAGACCCTAAGGCTGCGAATATGAGCCTCCCAGGTGAGGCGTCGGTCGAATACAAGACCAAGGAAACGGTGCGACTCTACCACATCCAGGCGCACCCCATTAAGAAACAAATCTGGGTCGGGGTGAAGCCGTGGATGGCGGCAGAAGTGCACCACCTTAGTCTTGGCCAAAGAAAACCGAAACCTGTGCGCTTCGGCATATCGAGAGACGCGGTTCAATGCCTGTTGGAGTCGACGCTCCAGAGTTGGCATCTGGGCCGCGCCAAAAGAGATCGAAAGGTCGTCCACGTAGAGCGTAGCGAGAACATCTTCCGGCAGCACCGAGGTGATGCCGTTGATGCTCAGGGCAAAGAGTGTGACACTGAGGACACTTCCCTGCGGGACACCCTCTTCCTGCTCCTTTGGGCCGGAGAGGGCTCCCCCCACCCGTACGCGGAATCGACGATCTCGCAAAAATTCAGATATAAACATTGGGAGGCGTCCCCTCGCCCCCATCGTGTGGAGAGTCTCCATGATACCGTATCGCCATGCGGTATCATAGGCCTTCTCCAGATCGAAAAACACCGTGGCGTAGTGCTGTCTACGAAGGAAAGCCTCGCAGACGGCGTTTTCCAGTCGGAGCAGAGCATCCGACGTGGAGTGGAACTTACGGAAGCCGCACTGCGCAGAAGACAGATGGCCTCCGCTGTCCAGGAAATAGGCTAATCTAACATTTACCAATTTCTCCATCAACTTGCACACGCAAGAGGTTAGAGAGATTGGGCGGAAACCGGTCGGAGTAGAGTGATCTCCCCCCGGCTTGCGAAAGGCGAGCACAGTAGCGATTCGCCAGGAGTCTGGGAGAAGACCTTCCACCCAGATCCTGTTGAACAAATCTAACAGAAAGGCCATGCCTCGCTCACCCAGGTGTCGAAGCATGGCGTACGGGACATCGTCCGGACCATGGGCGGTGTCCGCGCACGAAGCGAGAGCGGAACGCAACTCACTCACAGTAAACTTGTCGTTGAAGGGTTCTCCGCCTCTGGAGGTAAAGTCCAGCCGGCGGCCTTCCGCGACATCACGACGTGCATTGAATGCTGGCGGAGCAGCATCACGGCTAGAGAATGCGGAAAAAGCGGTCGCTAAGGATTCCGCCACGGACGCGGGGTCCGAGATTGCGGTCCCATTCTGCTGGAGAACGGGAGGGGGGTCCTGCGAGAACTTGCCCCGAATCCTTTTGACTCGCTTCCACACCTCAGCTAAAGGGGTCTTCCCGTTAAGTGAAGACACGTATGCCCGCCAAGAAGAGCGGCGGGCGTGCTTCGAAATATACCGGAACCTAGCCCTAGCCCGACGAAATTCAGCGACAGTGAAATCGTTCGGGCGGCGCTTATAGCGCATGTAGGCATAACGCTTCTGTTTGAGGGCCGTCTCACACTCGGCCGACCAAAAAAAAAAAAAAAAAAAAAAAAAAAAAAAAGCTTATGAAAAGTAGATACTATGACCCCCAAAATGGCTTCGGGGGTTAAGAGAAAAGTATCCATAGGATTACACAGTCCCGGTCTAGAGTTTATGGGCTTTTCCAACCCAGGCCGCCATTTAGGCGATATTGTCATGCAACTTTAATCATAAAGGATGGTGCCGGCGTCGCCACTTAATACATCTACTTGATGAAGGTGAGCAGAGTCGATGGCCCTCGCAGTAGGTAGGGACCTCACGTTATATACTGCCACTCGACTAAGGTTAATAAGAGGACGAAAGTGCGCTGGAGACCAGAAACTGCGTGGATAGAAAAACAAGTTTGGAAAGGGGTAGGGGGATGTGTAATAAAGAGGAGTACAAATTCAGTGGCGGCTCGTAGCTAAAATTAGTGAGGGTGCTGCATCAGAATTTTTTTTAGCATTGTTTTAATATTGTATAAAAGGAAATAAACATATAAAGGGAAAATTCATAGATCAACTTGATAAAATCCTAAACAGAACAAAATCAAACATTTTTTTTTTACTTACTAATAGCCTAAATTGTTACAGCTCAAGCTTGATCAATTCATTTACAAACGAAATAGATTCTTTTTGTTTTAATTTGCGCGAAAATAATAATTCTTTTCTCCTTAATCTCTGGATGACTACTGAGGATTTTTTCTCCATTGAAAGGACTGCAAGTGCAATTAGTCTTTCAGAATTCAAAGCGATCCTTAAAAAAAGTTTTTATTCTTTTCAGTGTTGAAAAGCAGCGTTCTGCCTCTGATGTAGTCATGGGAATTGTGAAGAGGATTTTTATCAGTTTCGTCATTTCACTAAGAACATCATCTAGATTATTTTCCAAGATAAAATTCAGCAACTCAATTAATTAATAAAATAACTTAAAAAATGAGTTAAATTCTACACTTTATCACATTCAAGAATATAAACACGTTTTTAAACACAACAAACGCAGAGTCAAAAAGAAACACTACCTTCCACCGGCACACCAGGGTCGGCACTGCGTGAGCCATAGTGTTCACTCTCCCTAGCGTGCAGTTTCCTATCTCGGACATGTGAGCATGCGCACAACAACCAAACACCGCGTCGTTGTAACTGTGAAGCGTACAGTTCTATACAAGGATTTTTGTAGTTTTTTTCATAAACTAGGGGATGGCTACTGACATTAAGCTTGAGAATTATATAATATACAAGTATAAAGAAAGAATTAAAGAAAAAAGAACTCATCATATTGAATGTGATCAATAATATCGAGTGGAAATAGAGGGTGCTGCAGTTCCGCAGTGCCTATACACGAGCCACCACTGGATCGTACAATGTACAAAGTGCGGGTAGAAAAGTTTGAACGGATAGCCGTAATGATAATAATATTAAGTAATAATAATAAAAATTACTACTAATAATAATAAATAATTATAATACAATAACACAATACCTATTAATAGTAATAATAAAGATAAAAATTATAAAAATAAAAAGAATGATAACAATAATAATGCAAATAATAATACCTAATGATAATAAAAAAGGTAAAGTAGTGCTGAGAAGGAGCCAGGGGAAAGCGAAGCAACAAATTTCCCAGGACCCATCAGTGTTCAAGTCTACCCAGTCACAGGGTTACTCTAATTTGCACTCGAGCCGGGAGGATGTACAGCTCCTCTAGCTACCAAGTCTAACACAGGCTACACAAGGTACCCACCTGCAGGGTATAGAGGAGCATAAGAAATGGGGTTAATCTAACGACGAAACGCTTTTGTGAAAAAAGGAAAGGGAGGCGAAAGTAAGCGAATGCACAGGACATGCGATGATAAGGGATGCAATAGGAAATCTCGTCGTTCCTAAGTGTACTCCGTTCACGAACAAATTCATACCTCCCACCAACACCGAGAGTGAGAAATAGGAATTTGAAGAATGCCCATGGTCGAACAAGCATCGGCAAGAACTGCGCCAACGAACAAGTATGTATAAAGGAGCACAAGAACTCAATTGTACGGAGCCGGGAAAGAACTCGTTAGCGTGCTGGAATCTACCTAAATGTATGTCTGTTAACGGCTTCCCCCTAATTGGGGTGGTGTGCACTGGCGCTTTATTAGGCCAATGGGCATCGGGCAGGTGTAAGATGGGGAGGGGCGGCGTCACCAAGAACACCACCTTTTCCACCTCGGAACATTTTTCCGTTCAATTAAAAAGATAACGACTCATTCACTATTCTCGACACCGGAGCGTCTTTCCTTCTTCTTGCCTTTGTGCTGCTTCGTATGTTTTTTGTTTGTTGTTTGGCTTTTGATTTTGTTTGTTTGGTGAATTTTAAAGTAGCGACTTATGCCTTAGTAGCAGTGGTGATATGGGCGCTGTTAAAAAAAATAAAATTCTGGTTGATGCGTTGACATCTGCCACAGGAACGAACCAACTGCTAACACACCTGCCCGCTAAGTCATACTTTTGCTCCATTAATCTTGAAAAATCTCTAATATTTTTAGTCGCGGGCGACTCTACATCTCACTATGTCGGTCGGCCCCCGTTTTGCTTATTTTTGTTTTTGTAATAACATTGTAACTATTCGGCCGATTCTAACGAAATTTGAAACCTTTATATTGTTTTACATTCTCTTTCGAATGATATAATTGTCAAAGTCCTCCCAAGGTTAGCCCATGATATTTATTTTTTGCAATACCATAACTATTCGGCCGATTCTAACGAAATTTGAAACCTTTATGTTGTTTTACATTCTCTTTCGAATGATATAACATCCAAGGTCCTCTTAAGGTTAGTCTTTAAATTATTGAAAGTTTTGAAGGTCGTAAGGTCATAAATCAGAATAAGTAAGAGCACGTGACTTTTTGGTCAGTAAACCTTGTTTTAACAGTTTCGGATTCCGTGTTTTAGAGTCTCTCAGTCTCTTCCAAACACTTTCAATGGGATTTAAGTCACTAACTGTCAACGTCAGTCCATGACAGTGATGTACCTGATGATGTAGTAGGGGATGCGGGGGGGGGGGGGGTTATTCTGTATAAAATTGAAGGCTGGGCTTCGAAGGCTCGCAGCTGAGGCAGGCCATGTTGTGTGTTAAGATAAGAGCCTATTGCGCCGTCATACACATGCGTCTGCCTAAGCGTGAACGCGTCTCTCGATGGAGAACAGCTTGGACTGTTTCCTTCCGTAGTGGGTTATGCCCCCCCCCCATCTGGCCGGGCTGTTCTTAGCGATCGGGTACGGATCCAATGGTTTATGGTTATATGGGTTATGCCCCCCCCCCCCATCTGGCCGGGCTGTTCTTAGCGATCGGGTACGGATCCAATGGTTTATGGTTATATGAGGGCGAAAGGGTGTTTATTCCACGTCTTTGAGCGTCGGGACGTCTACCGCCCCCGCTCTCCTCCAACCTTAATCATCCCCCCTCCCGGTTCCTTGAAAACCCATTTGCAGGAAGGACTCGCTCACAGAACAGTTCGGAAGTTGGAAGAAGAAACAACTCTCTAAAACTCTTCTCAAAACCCTCAAACTCATGGACTCTGCTAGGAACAGTTCCGAAGCTGGAAGAAAAAAAGAACTATTCAAACTCATCAACAGAAAACTCTCCTTAAACTATCTGACTCTTGGACTCGGCCGGGCAGAAAACCTCCCAAGTTTGCGGCACCTAGAACAACGACTCCCTTCAAGTAGGTCCTCCGCCCGTTGTTCTCCGACCAAGGTAAGCTTTTATACCATTTTCTCCAATTGGTCCTGCGAGTTCCCTCGAATTTCCATCCCTCTCTCAAACTCATTTGGACCCTCTCTCGCCTAAATTCATTCTAATATTCGGTCATTCAAATACATACTTAATCTCTGGAGAGGGTAATTATCTTTCCAAATCAATCGGAGACGAACGCCTCTCATCTAAGCGCCACCAACTTGCTTAACCCTACTCTGCGTTCGGGGTAATAAATCTAAAAGCTGCCGCAGTAATTAATTGTACATAATTGTGCATAAACTGTGTCCTATAAGGGCACAAGTGGCGCTGAGCCATATACAGAAATCTACACCCTAGAGCACGACACTTTCTGTCTCAGTAGATCACGATCACGTCTCTCAACCGGACACAGTGCGTTATTTCCCGTAACGACTAGTGTATTGCAAGAAGGGACAGAGAAGATAGACGCAGCACTTGGTTGAACTCTGCTGACTTCAAACAGAGGGAATACGGAGTGAGGAAATCCTACTCAGTCTTCGGACTGGGAGCAATAGGTGTACAGTGGCACGGTTCCAAAATGACACGATGTAAGCTACAAAAAGGTCGAGCCCGGGGATGGAGGAACCGAGTCCACCTTCCGCAATTCAGGCTCGGCTGCGGATGTCGCATCCGTAATCAATCTTCGAATGAACAAAGGATCGGTTGAAAAGCAAGTCTATCGACTTATCAGCAGCCAAGTGCTGAACGCCACGAACGAAGAATATCCATGGCGCGGGTACAAGAGACCCTAAGAATGCGTATATGAACCACAAAGAAGAAGCGCCAGTAGAAACTAAAACAAAAGAAACAGTGCGAACCTGCCACTTCTAGGAAGAGGTTCTCATTCTCAAAATAAAATGTCAGTAAAAAAAATATATCCATGTAGACCTAACAATAAAATGACGCTTGAAAAAACTAAATAGGTAGAGAAATCATGGTCAGTAAAGGGCTAATGATTACGTAAGCAGAGGGAAACCCCCAAGATCGAAGTGAAAACTACCTTTCTTGACTAACAAGCACGGTCGACTTATTGGCAGGTGATATTCTATTAATAGAGTCAGCTCTGATCGTCAAGGCAAGATAAAGATGTGACCGGAATCTCGAAAATGGTCAGGTAACAAAAGTAGGATTTTCACTTACCCGGTCGAAACGAGAGCTTCGAGCAGACTTGCCATTGGCTCGGCCCGAGGGAAGCTGCGATTCAGAGGCCATTTTATTGAATTTCTGGGTTGTTTCTCGAACTGACACTTTGCGTTCATCCTCGACACTTGCCACACTTGTTCGGTCGCCCGCACTTTCAGCGCCGTCGTGGCCGGGCTCAACAATCGTCACCTGAAAAGAACAAACTACCAAGTGACACCCGATAGCAATGTAGAGGAGTAAAAACGAACTTGCTGAGAAAGAACAGGAGCAGAAGAGTGAAGGAAACGGGTGAAAAGTTGTGGCAGGAAAAGCGAAAAATAAAAATTTCGTACGGAGTGGACACGCTTTAAGGAACAGAGGGGTTTTTTAGGCGCTCATTTGGAGTCTGCCACCAGGGGCATAGCTGCCGAAACATTAAACTAGCATATTCTTAGGCTATATTAAAACACACGCGAAAAATAAAAACGATATAAAACCCCCACTGTAACTATAAAAAGAAGATACTCTTGCCCCGGAGGCCAGTCCGCCTCCGGGACACAGGTATGCGCAACCCAAAGACAAAATAATGTGAAGGAGACCCGCTTACTAAAAATAAATAATATTTTTTAAAAAACACCGCCACAAATCAGTGTGCACGAACTCGTTCCGATTACAAGGAACAAGTGGTAGCGACATCACGCGTCCAGGTAGCGTGTCAGAGAGCGCGCGCGAAGAGGCCACCAGAATGGGACATTCTAAAGGACGGTGGCGATTTTTTTTTAATTAATATATATTAACATTCTGACGACAGCCAACAGGGAAATGAGCCGCTAAAATTACTTTTGTCTATACATTAAAAATACTTTTAAAAAGAGCAAAAAAACAAAAACAAAAGGAACGTCAAGAAGAGCATAACGAAAAACAAAAAAACAATCAATTTTTTTTTCATTGCGGCAGCCCATCTAGCGACGGCCTAGTTGGGCATAAGTCGCCGTACACAACAGCCAACTATTAAGCTATTTTTTAAAAAATAAGAAAATCTAAATAACACATAACGATAAAAAAAAGACAAAGGCTAAAAAAAATAACACAAACGAGTAAAAGCAAAAATGAAAGAAGGAAGCGTGCACGGCGTCGGGGAAAGGCCCGCCTCCCCCCCGGCGTAGGAACATGCGAACTAGAAAAGGAAGCACATAAAAGGTCAAATAAAGTGGGAGCGCAGCTTCCTCCAAAAACTCGTAAAGTCCACAAAGCAGTGGACACGAACCCGTCCGAGTAGAAGGGACATGCGGTAGCGACCCCGCTCATGTAACGTGCGCGGAGATCACCCAGACTGGGACATTTAAAACGAATGTGCCGAACAGTCTGGGGACAACGCAGTCTTCACAATATGACGCAGGCAAGCGCTCCATTAAATGACGTTAAGTCCCGCAAGTGTGTCCAATTCGGAAACCAACAGAAAACAACTGAAGCCGTCGCGGCGAAGTAGCAGGCAACTGTAAGTTACCCTCGACCATCTCCCATCTTCTTTGCCAAGTAGCCCGGAAGGCTGCCTGTATTCCTGCCATGTAATCGGTGTGAGGAAGAGCAAAACGCTGCTCTGGTGGCCCAGTCCTCGCGAACTCTTTGGCGCGCTCATTCCCGCAATTCCTACATGTCCAGGAACCCAACAGAAGATAATCTCGACATCCACCCGACTCGCCCAAACCGTGGCGACACGGATATCGCGAACCAGGGGATACAGAGATTCCAATGCCCCGCGAGCACTCAGAGCACTTTGCTAGTCGCTATGAATCACAATCTGGTCTCCGAACCGGGCACGTCGCGTATCTCTCCTACCGAAGATGTATTGCTACCAGCTCGGCCGTGAAGACAGATGCAGCGCCTGGCAGAGCCCCGCAGACTTCAAACAGAGGGGACACGGCGTTGATACCAACCCACTCTTGGGAAATGGAGCCATCCATATACACTGTCACGGTTCGAGCGTGACACGAAGAGTGATCCAAAAAGGCCGAACGCAATACTCCCGGCGCTATAGAAGCATTGGGAGCTGTGGCATGACGACAAATAGTCAAGAGGTGGTACCCTCCTGGGTGGCATCCTATGCAGAACCAGGTGCGCAACCGGGCAAGAGCTATACCGAGCTGTCGAAGGAGTTTTTAGCACTAAACCCAAAGGGCCACGACTGCATGGAGCGGCCTAAGAGACCATAATGCTGCGAATCTGAGCCTCCAAGGCGAGGCGTCGGTCAAATACAAGACCAAGGAAACGGTGCAGGTCGACCACTTCCAGGCGAACCCCATTGAAAAACAAGTCTGGGGCGGGAAGGGGGGCCAGAAGTGAACTACATAAGTCTTACCTAAGGAAAACCGAAACCTGTGCGCTTCGGCATAGCGAGAGAGGCGGTTGAATGTCTGTTGAAGTCGACGCACCAGAGATGGCATAGGGGACGCGCCAAAAAAGATCAAAAGGTCGTCGATGTAAAGCGTAGCGAAAACATCTTCCGGCAGCACCGAGGTGATGCAGTTGATTTTCATGGCAAATAGTCTGACACTGAGGACACTTTCCTGCTGGACACCCTATTCCTTCTCCATTGGGACTAAGGGGGCTCCCCCCACCCGAACGCGGAATCGACGATCTCGCAAAAAATCAGATATAAAGATAGGGAAGCGTCCCCTCACCCCATCGTGTGGAGAGTCTCCATAATACTCTATCGCCATGTGGTATCATAGGCCTTCTCCAGATCAAAAACACCGTGGTATAGTGCTGTCTACGAAGGAAGGACTCGCAGATGGCATTTTCCAGTCAGAGCAGAGCATCCGACGTGGAGTGGAGGTTACGGAAGCCGCACTGTGCATAAGACAGATGCCTTCGCTGTCCAGAAAAAAGTTTAATCTAACATTTACCAATTTCTCCATCAACTTGCACACGCAGGAGGTTAGAGAGATTGGGCGGAAACCTGTTTGCGAAAGGCGATCACAGTAGCGATTCGCCAGGAGTCTGGGAGGATACTCTCTATGCAGATCCTGTTGAACAAATCTATCAGAAAGGCCATGCCTCGCTCACCTATGTGTCGAAGCATGGCGTACTGGATATCGTTCGGACTAGGGGCGGGGTTCGCGCGCCAAGAGAGCGGAAAGCAACACACTCAAAGTAAACGTGTCGTTTTAAGTATTATCCTCCTCTGCACAGTGAAGTCGATCGGGCGGCGCTTATACCGTATGTAGACATAAATATTCTGTTTGAGGGCCGCCTCACACTCGCCTGAACACCACAGGGGCGGTAGGCGTGCAAAACGGCCAGACGTTCTAGGAATAGTAGTTAGGACCACGGCGATGAGGCTGCCGTAGAACTCAACGGCCTCATCTACCGACCTAAATGCGGACCACTGGGAAGGGCTTTCAGGCGGCAGCGGCCCATAAAATTATATTTGAATGGGAAACTGATCACTACCATGCAGGTTATTGACTAAACCCCAGGTAAAATCAGGCTGTGCATTAGGAGAGAACAAGGATAGATCGAGACAAGAAAATGAAGCGGTTCTCGGGCAGTGATGCATAAACTCATCCATATATAGGACACCTATATCCAGCTCATTGTTCAGGTAGGCAAGAACTTAACCACTTGGAGTGATTGAGTAATCACCCCAAAGGGGGTGTCTACCGCTCTGATCCCAGAGCCAGAGAAAAGGCCTCGGCAACCGTGTCACGACGCGGCAAAAGTCCCACGGGTCGAAGTAGGCTGACCGTAGAATATAGGCAGAAATAACAGTATACATACTATCCAGGTGCAGCTGCACAGCTACTTCCGAAAAGGTGTTTAAAGCGAAGAGAAGGACGGAGACATCATGCCGGGTGTAAATAGCGCATCCTCCTGCCGGGCCCCTATCACGTGGTCGTGGGGTCGCAAAACCCTTATACCCGGGAGGGTGGGCAAGGGGCACATGCTCAGCCCGATTTCCTGCAAAAAGACAGCTAAGGGAAAACGGGACGAGAGGAACCTCCGAGGCTCCTCCCAGTTGGCCCGGAGTCTGCAGCAATTCCATTGAAGGAATATGCCCTCCAGGCCTAGCTCGAAGGAGATGCGGGGACCATCTTCGAAGAGAACACCCTCACGGGAATGGCCGTAGGCTTCCGGGAGGCAGAACTCCGGGCGCTGTTGACTAGAGAGTGGACTGAAAGTGCTGTCGCATTCGACGATTTTCGGGGGAGGTTGGGCTCGCCATGCGAGTCTTTTCCTCCCTCCGCCTCGAAACCTTAGGCAGGCGGGACGGCTTCGGAGGCAGGAGTCCCTCTTTTGCAGAACCACCACCTTCGAGTCACTCAGTCTACCACTTGGTGCGGGAGTAGGAGACGAAACTCCCTTAGTGCTGTCCTCCTCTCGGGGGGCAGCTTTAGGAACCCTGGAAGATGGCTTCAGGGCAAACTTCAGGGGTGTTGCCCCTGTAAGTGTAACAACTCGGTGGAGGCGCGCGGCTAAGGCGAAACGGTTATACTGGAGGAAAGAGGGGGAGCTCTGGTTTTAGCCGGGGCTGGGTGTGAACCCTTTGTACCGCCAGTTTTACCAGGGGAGCGCCGAGGGGGGGTAGAACACGCAGAAAGGTTCCAAAGGGGCGTGGAAATGACAGTGATCGTAGACATGGAGGGGCCAGGAGGAGATGGTGTCTTTCTTAACATTGAGGCATAAGTCGTCCTAAGCAGCGTTGGCGCGCCAGGACCAAGGGCAGGGCCTCGCGAAATGAGAGAGGATTCTGGGGTTGAACGGCCAGGATTTCCTTCTCAAGGAGATAAGCACCACATTGCTTCGAAGAAGCCGGGTGCGGCTCTCCGCAATTGACACATTTGGCCACACACGATTTGGACTTATCGTGTGAGGCCTTGGAGCAACTTACACAGACTTCGGGTAATCCCAGCTTTGCACGTCTACAGGAACGATTCGTATGGCCGAAGCTGTGGCAGTAGTAGCACCTCCGCGGCAGTGGCATGAATGCTTTCACGCGGTAGCGTACCAACCGGCACACACCGACCATGGGAGCTTGTCACAGTCGAACGTGACGAAGAGTGTACGGGTGGCTCTCTACCAATCACACTAGCTAAAGCTCTCCTCTGATGCACCATGTTGCCCTTGACCAACATGGTGCCATCAGTGGATCGAATAACGAGGAAGCGTTTGAAGCCAGCCGACTCGAAAACTCCTGGTAATCTCTGAATGAGGGCCCCGACGTAATCGAGGCTCCGCTCTGCGCAGTAGTAATTTTGGTCTTCGTTTGGGACTCCGCACCCAAGGGGGTGGGGGCACCGGGGTAGGACCCCATGAAAGAATCTACCGTCTGGATCCTGGTCACATCATGGGGGCCTCCATGTGGCCATCCCCCAACAAAACCACGGATCCCATTCGAGGAACCTTTTTTATGGTCTTGGGCCGGCGAACCGGCATTCGTCGGGAAAGAGAGAGTGCCTCCTAAGAAGGAGGTGAGGGGAAGTCTGCTGCATCCGAAGGCCTAGGAGAGGAGTAAGCATCCTCTCCGGCCAGATAGTTTTGGAGGGTCTCCTGAGAAAGCAAAAGGTGGGGAGACCTTTTCTGCATTGGAGCTGCCGGGGAGCGGCTCTAGCGATGGTAAGGCGGGTGTTTAAAGAATGTTCATCAGTGGGCATGGCGACCCTATTATTGCAACGGGATGTAAACGTTCTTCACCCCCACGCAATAGCCCGCTCTGCGAGGGGTGAATACGGGGCCGGTAAAACCAGCTGCCGCCATTTGAGGCCACTCCTCCCGCCTAGTGAACTGGCAGCTGATCAGCATGGCGGCTCCACCTTAGGCTCTGCGTAAAATTGACACACTGTGAAAGGAGAGAGAAAGGGTATGTGAGAAGGATAAAGTGTGGGGAGAGGAAGGTTGTTAAGAACCCACCACCTCAAACTGGAAGTCAGGAAATGAGGAGGCACTGTCCCCTCCCCGCTCAGCTCTGATCAAGGATGGTCGGGTGAGAGGAAGCCAGTCGGTGTCTACCTTGTGAAATTAGAGGCTGACCAGAGAAAGTTGTGGGAGAGGTTGTAAGGAATGTGAGAAAGAAGGGCAAGAAGACGGTGTCAGAAAGAATGAGAAGAGAATAAGCTGTGGCTGGACGGGGCGCTGAGTCCCGTAAGCACGGCGACCAGAAGGCAAATCGCCGTGCACCTTACTGGAGCACAGAACCTGAGTTCGACTCCATGGAAGATTCTGCCGTCTCTGGCTGGGTCAGCTCCGAGACCATGGCCATTTCACGGGGGCCTACACGCCCCCCCCCCCCTCCCAAGGGATAACATTCGAGGTATCTTCCGTCAGAGTGAAGTCTCTGGTCGGTGAACTGACCTCCATCGGGAAAAAGAGGAGGGCGCAATCACGCCAACTCCCGCAATGTGAGGATACATCATTGCAGGACCGCATGGGGCACTGCCCAACGCGCCCCGCTTTCCCTCGACCCCTAAGGGTTTTGGCATTTTCGAGTCGGTAGCACCGTGAGCGGTCGATTTAGGGCCGCCTGCCTAATCTCTTGGCCCCAATTGGTCTTAAGATGGAGTCGTCCATGTGCGACTCCACACAAGGTGAGAGGGAAACCCCACACTCGGAGGCCTAAGTGAGGAGTAAACCTCCTATCCGGTAGAGGAGAGTTGGAGGGAGCCCTGAGAAAACAGTGGGGCCAACTCCTTTCAGAGGTGGACCTGCCCGAGAGTGGCTCTAAAAGTGGCAAAGGCGAAGCTCCTTTACCGTATGGCGATAGCGAGACGTGAGCCCCTCCACCGGTCGAAGGGGTGCGTCGATTTTCTTCATCCTCCCAGACACCAATGGATGGCAAGGCTGCGCTTGGAGGCGGATCTCTATGCGCTTTCCCACTATTGCCTTTAGTTCTCACCATGATCAGAGTAAAAACAAAAACGCCTCAAGGAAAGTAGGTACTATGACCTCCCTATAAGTGAAAGGTTAAGAGAAGTCTCCATAGGATCAGAAATACTAGAATGTGATCATTTACACAATTGTATTCAGGCGACATTGAACACGAACCAGCGGGCTTTCGGCCCTCGCAGCGGGGAGGGATGTCAGGGTATATACACTGCCACTCGACTAAGGCTCATAAGGGGACAAAAGTGCGCCGGGCAACCAGAACATCTGTGGTTAGAAGAGCAAGTGTGGAAAGGGGAAGGAGGGTATGTAATAAAGAGAAGTAGAGAGAGGTAGGTCCATAGAGAGAAGGGTGGGTGATCACCTATTATCATCATAGCCTGGTGCTAGGTGATCCCGGAATGGGATACAGTCCACCAAGGCACCATGGCTACAGGACATCAACTCTGTACAGGTGGAAACACTCCTCCTGGTACAAAGTGCAGGGAAAAAAGGTTGACTGGATAATAATAATAATAATAAATACTTATATTATTAAATAATGATAAATATATTAACATACTAATAATAATTAATACTAATCATAATAAATAATAATAGTATATCATAAAACTACTAATAATATAAAATTCATAGTAAATAATAATAAAAATAGTACTAAAAGACATTAATAAATATTAAATAATTATAATAATAATTAATACTAATCATAATAATTATAATACATAATATAATAAATACTAATAATAAATAATATAAAAATCATATTAAATAATAATAGTAACTAATAATACTAATAAAAAGGTATAATAGTGCTAAGTAGGGGCGAGGGAAAAGCGCACCACCAAATTCCCAGGCCCCATCAGAGAGTTCTTATTAACCGAGTGACCGCAGGGCCTCCCTAATTTCCACTAGGGCCAGGAGGATGTACAGCTCCTCCAGGTACCGAGTGTAACAGCTTACTGAGAGTAACCCGCTGCGGGATTGTTTTGCAATAAAAGAAGTTGGAATAAAACACTTCCTGGCCAGGAAAAAAAATGTGTTACATAGTTTATAATTATAATTGCAAAATCTGTTGTGTTTAATTCTCGCATTTGTAGTCAATTGCGCCATCAGTTCCTCGCATCTGCCGCCTTTGTGCGGCAGATGCAACAGATCATTTAAGAAATTATGGAGCCTACATGAATGAGGGCAAACGTGATAAGTTATTTACCTTTGAGAATTTCTGTTCGACTTCGGAAGGTGGGCAAAAATTTTCCTTGTTGTTGGAGTTTCTTCTTCGGGGCGGGACAACAGGAATGTCTTCGAGAGAAGAAACTGACGCCGTTGACACAGAGTTGGCTAGTGAGCTCCTCGAAGCAGAAATGGAGTTGGTATCCACGGAAAATGAACCCTCGAAGTTACGCCTTTCGCCCTCGTGGAACGAGACCAGAGGACTCCCACTCGCCGAAGAAGAAAGAGATCGATTCGGGTTGTATGGAGGAATCGCCGGCTTGGAATGAGATGAGGAGCTCAACGAGGAGCAGCTCGACACAAGAGAATTGGAGCTTGATGTTCGATGCATTGAAGGAGGGGGAGGGGGAATACCCAAATCGTGGGGGTGCTGGAAACTCCCCCTTCTGGGTAATTCAACTGCTTTCAAGGAAGGATCAAAATCATCTTGAGGGGGGGCGACTAGTGGGCTCTGAAACCTAGGCCCTGTTATCTGGTACGAAGAAGCTTGGGTTCGAAGCTCTCGATTCATCAGATCTTCTCTCAAAGCTTGTGGTGAGAGCATTGGCTCGGGGGGAGGTCGGTAGGGAGGCGGGGCCCTATACGGGGGTGGGAATGCAGGAGAAATGGCTTCTGGGGACTGTGGTGTACTAGGGGATGTAGGACCAGCATATTGGGATGGGGTTGGGAACTGGGGTTGTGACCCTGGCAAGGGACTAGGGTATTCATCTACTTGAAGGTGGGTACCCACACGATATTTCCGTTTCAGAACCAGGTACTTTTCTCCGCCTTCTTGACTGATATTTGATAAAGTGTTCACAAATTGCTTGAACTTATTTCTAGCGAACTCTGAAAAGACAACATAATTAAAATAAGTATAAATCTATCTAAATATTTAATCTCTCAACCACATATCTATAACGGATAATATTCAACCAGGAAAAGTTCAATTAAAGGAAAGAGAATAAAATTAACAGTACAAATGCAAACCCTGTATTACATAAGGGTTGGTATGGCAGAGTTTAGAGCTGGGCATGGTATCCCAAAAGATGAGGAGGTCGGTCGCCTTTCAAAAATCTAGGAGGCCGAATTGATAATTTCAGGGGCTATTTTTAACCAATCATTTAATCCTGTAGATGTTAAAACTAGATATAATAACAAATAGGAAGAATCACTACCGGGGTCGAAAAAGGCCAATATCCCATTTTAATCGATTTTTCTCGAACGCAATAATAAAGAGAACATCGAGCTCGGTATGGAAAAAAGGCCCATAGAAAATGTCGGAGCGCGATGGACCGCAACTTTTTATTCCCAGACGCCTCCTCACACCCTGTTTGCCATGAGGGCCGAAGAGCTGTCATGTAGTCAATGTGGGGAAGATGTTTGGGGAGGGGTTGTTTTAAAGAAAATTCAAGCAAGTGGTAAAGCTAGGGAGAGTAAAAATAGGTGGGGGGGGAATATATATCTGCAGATTCTGCAGCGGAGAAGGGCCGGGAGACCAACTTAGTGCTAGGGTACTTTAAAATTACCAAAAATAAACTAAACAGACTAGGACAGACGGGGCACAATGGCACGCAACTTTAAGTTCCCATCTGTTTTGCGAAGAAGCCCGGACGGCTACCCTGATTCCTGCCAAGTAGTCGGTGTGAGGAAGAGAGAAAAGCTGGTCTGGTCGTCCAGACCACGCGAACTATTTGGCGCCCTCATTCCCCGCAATTCCTACATGTCTAAAAACGCAGCAAAAGATAATCTCGATATCCGCCCGGCTCGCCAAAACCGTAAACAAAGGGGTGTTAATATACAAATACCCCGAGAATACGCACGGCACTTTGTTAGAAGATAAAGATCGTAATCGGGTCTCCAAACCGGGAACGACGCGTTATCTCCGGTACTCCAAGCGGTATATTACAACACGGCCATAAAGACAGACGCGCGCCTGGTAGAGACCCCGCTGACTGCAAACAGAGGGCATACGGCGTTGAAACTGACACCCTTCTGGGAATTGGAGCCATCCGTATACAGTTGCACGGACACGGCGTGACACGAAGTGTGCTCCAAAAAAGACCAACGCAATACTCCCGGCGCTATAGAAACTTTGGGAGAAGAGGCGTGGCGACAAATAGTCATGCGTGGTTTTCTTCAGGAAAGGTCCTGAGCAACACCAGAGGCTCCACCGGCCCGAGAGAGACACCGAGCTCTCTAAGCAGTTTCCTAGCCCTAACCTAAATGGGTTATGGTAGGTATGGTTTCTGCTTTCGGCGGCAAAGCTACCGTCGAGATGGACTGCAGATACAGTGAAAGCCGTTGGCAACTTAGGGAGGCGCCGTGCTCGGAGATACAGGCTAATAATGCACTGTGCACGGATCAGAGAGAGTAGTACCTACCCAACAACGCCACTAGGCTCTCAAATTGAGACATGAAGAAGGCAACGGTCGACTTTTGTTTTAATTTTAGAAGCCAATCTGGCGACTGCCCATTTAGGCATAAGTCGCCGCAATCACGACAGCCTATCACTGGGCTACTTTAAAATAAGAATATGAAAACAAAACAATAATAAAAAGGGAAAATGGCAACAATTAGAAAGCAAGCTCCGACACCGGGGGAAGGTCCCCATCCCCCCGGCGCAGGAGCGTGCGACCTAGAAAGAAAACAACAATTAAAAAAAACAAAACAGTTAAATAAAGGGGAGAAGGCCGGCCTCCCCCAAAAAGTCTATTAGTCCACCAGTCAATGTGCACGAACTCGTCTCGAGTACAAGGGACAGGCGGTAGCGACAATCCCATCCCGGTACCGAGACAGAAAACGTGCGAAGATCGCCGAGACTAGGATATTCAACAAAACGGTGCCGAACAGTCTGGGGGACAACGCAGTCTTCACAGTAGGACGCTGACAGGCGCTCCATCAAATGGCGGTGCGTCCTGCGAGTGTGCCCAATTCTGACACAACAGAAAGCAACCTGAGGCCTTCGCGGCATTGTGGGGCGGGGGGGGGGTATGATCATGGGAACAGTCGCGGCGCAATGGAACGCAACTTTAAGTTCCCTTCGACCGTCTCCCCATCTTCTTTGCCAAGCAGACCAAAGAGCTGCCCGTATTCCTGCCATGTAGTCGGTGTGAGGAAGAGCGAAACGCTGGTCCGGTCGCAGAGTCCTCGCGGACTCTTTGGCGCCCTCATCGGCGCGCTCATTCCCCGCAATTCCTACAGGTCCAAGAACCTAGCAGAAGATAATCTCGACATCCGCCCGGCTTGCCAAAACCGTGGCGGCACGGATATCGCGAATCATGGGATGCGGAGATTCCAATGCCCCGAGAACAAAAGGGCGCTTTGTGAGTCGCTATAGATCACAATCCGGTCTCCGAACCGGGCACGTCGCGTAATCTCCCGTACCGAGAGATGTATTGCACCAGCTCGGCCGTGAAGACAGACGCAGCGCCTGGCTAACTTCAAACAGAGGGGATACGGCCGACCCCCTCTTGGGACTTAGAGCCATCCGTATACACTGGCACGTTTCCAGCGTGATACGAGGTGTGCTCCAAAAGGTCGAACGCAATACTCCCGGCGCCGTACAAGCTTTGGGAGCAGAGGCGTGGCGACAAATAGCCAAATATGGTACCCTCCAGGGTGGCGTCCTGGGCAGAAAAGGGGCGCCACCGGCCCGAGAGCTGTTTTTTTTTTGTTTTTTTTTAAGAGCTCATCTGACGACTGCCTACTTGGGCATTAGTCGCCGTATTAAAACTGGCCTAGTTCTAGGCTACTTTAAAATGAAATTAAAGAGAAAAAAAAAACAACACCCCAAAAGGGGGAAAGGAAGCAAGCTGGTGCGTCGGGGAGAGGTCCCCCCGGCGCAGGAGCGTGCAACTAAAGAGAAAAAAAAACAAAAAAACAAAACAAACAAACCTTGCTTAAATAATAGGGAGAAGGCCGGCCTCCCCCAAGAAGTCAACAAGTCCACAAGTCAGTGTGCACGAATCTGTCCCGAGCACAAGGGACAGGCGGTAGCGACCCCGCCCATCCCGGTACTGGGACAGGTATCGTGCGCGAAGATCACCCAGACTAGGACATTCGACAAGAATGTGCCGAACTGTCTGGGGGACGACGCAGTCGTTGCAATAGGGCGCAGGCGAGCGCTCCATCAGATAGCGATGCGTCACACGAGTGTGTCCGATTCGGAGACGACAGAAAGCAACCTGAAGCCGCCGCGGCATTGGGGGATAGGTCCATGGGAACGGTCGCGGCGCAATGGCACGCAACTTTAAGTTCCCTTCGACCGTCTCCCATCTTCTTTGCCAAGCAGTCCGAAGAGCTGCCCGTATTCCTGCCATGTAGTCGGTGTGAGGAAGAGCGAAACGCTGGTCCGGTCGCAGAGTCCTCGCGGACTCTTTGGCGCCCTCATCGGCGCGCTCATTCCCCGCAATTCCTACATGTCCAGGAACCCAGCAGAAGATAATCTCGACATCTGCCAGGCTCGCCAAAACCGTGGCGTCACGGATATCGCGAACCAGGGGATGCGGAGATTCCAATGCCCCGAGAGCACTCAGGGCGCTTTGTGAGTCGCTATAGATCACAATCCGGTCTCCGAACCGGGCACGTCGCGTAATCTCCCGTACCGAGTGGTGTATTGCCACCAGCTCGGCCGTGAAGACAGACGCAGCGCCTGGTAGAGCCCCGCTGACTTCAAACAGAGGGGATACGGCGTGGAAGCCGACCCCCTCTTGGGACTTGGAGCCATCCGTATACACTGGCACGGTACCAGCGTGACACGATGTGTGCTCCAAAAAGGTCGAACGCAATACTCCCGGCGCAGTACAAGCTTTGGGAGCAGAGGCGTGGCGACAAATAGCCAAATGTGGTACCCTCCAGGGTGGCGTCCTGGGCAGAACCAGGGGCGCCACCGGCCCGAGAGCTATATCTACCTCTCGAAGGAGTTTCCTGGCCCTAAACCCAAAGGGCTTAGGGTATGACTGGCGTCTCTCGGCGGCATAGGCACCATCGAGATCAGCTGCGGATGCAGTGAGAGCTGTTGGCGACTGAGGGAGGCGCCGGGCTCGCGCATACAGGCGAGTGATGCACTGTACGCGGCGCAGAGCGAGTGGCATCTCCCCAGCATCGACCAACAGGCACTCAATGGGGGAAGTGCGGAAGGCACCGGTCGCAAGGCGAAGGCCGGTGTGGTGGATTGAATCCACCTTCCGCAATAAGCGCTCGGCTGCGGATGCATAAAACTCGCATCCGTAGTCGAGCTTCGAGCGAACAAAGGATCGATAAAAAAGTAAGGCGGTAGCCCTATCAGCGCCCCAAGCGCTGAACGTCACGGAACGGAGAATGTCCATGGCGCGGGTACAAGAGACCCTAAGGCTGCGAATATGAGCCTCCCAGGTGAGGCGTCGGTCGAATACAAGACCAAGGAAACGGTGCGACTCAACCACATCCAGGCGTTCCCCATTAAGAAACAAATCTGGGTCAGGGTGAAGCCGTGGATGGCGGCAGAAGTGCACCACCTTAGTCTTGGCCAAAGAAAACCGAAACCTGTGCGCTTCGGCATAGCGAGAGACGCGGTTCAATGCCTGTTGGAGTCGACGCTCCAGAGTTGGCATCTGGGCCGCGCCAAAAGAGATCGAAAGGTCGTCCACGTAGAGCGTAGCGAGAACATCTTCTGGCAGCACCGAGGTGATGCCGTTGATGCTCAGGGCAAAGAGTGTGACACTGAGGACACTTCCCTGCGGGACACCCTCTTCCTGCTCCTTTGGGGCAGAGAGGGCTCCCCCCACCCGTACGCGGAATCGACGATCTCGCAAAAATTCAGATATAAACATTGGGAGGCGTCCCCTCGCCCCCATCGTGTGGAGAGTCTCCATGATACCGTATCGCCATGCGGTATCATAGGCCTTCTCCAGATCAAAAAACACCGCGGCGTAGTGCTGTCTACGAAGGAAAGCCTCGCAGACGGCATTTTCCAGTCGGAGCAGAGCATCCGACGTGGATTTTTTTTTTTTTTTTTTTTTTTTTTTAATGAGCTCATCTGGCGACTGCCTACTTGGGCATTAGTCGCCGTATTAAAACTGGCCTAGTTCTAGGCTACTTTAAAATAAATTAAAGAGAAAAAAAAAAAAAAAAAAAAAAACCCAAAAGGGGGAAAGGAAGCAAGCTGGTGCGTCGGGGAGAGGTCCCCCCGGCGCAGGAGCGTGCAACTAAAGGAAAAAACAAACAAAAAACAAAAAAAAAACAAATACAAAAAATAACAACAAACAAACCTTGCTTAAATAATAGGGAGAAGGCCGGCCTCTCCCAAGAAGTCAATAAGTCCACAAGTCAATGTGCACGAATCTGTCCCGAGCACAAGGGACAGGCGGTAGCGACCCCGCCCATCCCGGTACTGGGACAGGTATCGTGCGCGAAGATCACCCAGACTGGGACATTCGACAAGAATGTGCCGAACAGTCTGGGGGACGACGCAGTCGTTGCAATAGGGCGCAGGCGAGCGCTCCATCAGATAGCGATGCGTCACACGAGTGTGTCCGATTCGGAGACGACAGAAAGCAACCTGAAGCCGCCGCGGCATTGGGGGATAGGTCCATGGGAACAGTCGCGGCGCAATGGCACGCAACTTTAGGTTCCCTTCGACCGTCTCCCATCTTCTTTGCCAAGCAGTCCGAAGAGCTGCCCGTATTCCTGCCATGTAGTCGGTGTGAGGAAGAGCGAAACGCTGGTCAGGTCGCAGAGTCCTCGCGGACTCTTTGGCGCCCTCATCGGCGCGCTCATTCCCCGCAATTCCTACATGTCCAGGAACCCAGCAGAAGACAATCTCGACATCTGCCCGGCTCGCCAAAACCGTGGCGTCACGGATATCGCGAACCAGGGGATGCGGAGATTCCAATGCCCCGAGAGCATTCAGGGCGCTTTGTGAGTCGCTATAGATCACAATCCGGTCTCCGAACAGGGCACATCGCGTAATCTCCCGTACCGAGTGGTGTATTGCCACCAGCTCGGCCGTGAAGACAGACGCAGCGCCTGGTAGAGCCCCGCTGACTTCAAACAGAGGGGATACGGCGTGGAAGCCGACCCCCTCTTGGGACTTGGAGCCATCCGTATACACTAGCACGGTACCAGCGTGACACGATGTGTGCTCCAAAAAGGTCGAACGCAATACTCCCGGCGCAGTACAAGCTTTGGGAGCAGAGGCGTGGCGACAAATAGCCAAATGTGGTACCCTCCAGGGTGGCGTCCTGGGCAGAACCAGGGGCGCCACCGGCCCGAGAGCTATATCTACCTCTCGAAGGAGTTTCCTGGCCCTAAACCCAAAGGGCTTAGGGTATGACTGGCGTCTCTCGGCGGCATAGGCACCATCGAGATCAGCTGCGGATGCAGTGAGAGCTGTTGGCGACTGAGGGAGGCGCCGGGCTCGCGCATACAGGCGAGTGATGCACTGTACGCGGCGCAGAGCGAGTGGCATCTCCCCAGCATCGACCAACAGGCACTCAATGGGGGAAGTGCGGAAGGCACCGGTCGCAAGGCGAAGGCCGGTGTGGTGGATTGAATCCACCTTCCGCAATAAACGCTCGGCTGCGGATGCATAAAACTCGCATCCGTAGTCGAGCTTCGAGCGAACAAAGGATCGATAAAAAAGTAAGGCGGTAGCCCTATCAGCGCCCCAAGCGCTGAACGTCACGGAACGGAGAATGTCCATGGCGCGGGTACAAGAGACCCTAAGGCTGCGAATATGAGCCTCCCAGGTGAGGCGTCGGTCGAATACAAGACCAAGGAAACGGTGCGACTCAACCACATCCAGGCGTTCCCCATTAAGAAACAAATCTGGGTCAGGGTGAAGCCGTGGATGGCGGCAGAAGTGCACCACCTTAGTCTTGGCCAAAGAAAACCGAAACCTGTGCGCTTCGGCATAGCGAGAGACGCGGTTCAATGCCTGTTGGAGTCGACGCTCCAGAGTTGGCATCTGGGCCGCGCCAAAAGAGATCGAAAGGTCGTCCACGTAGAGCGTAGCGAGAACATCTTCTGGCAGCACCGAGGTGATGCCGTTGATGCTCAGGGTAAAGAGTGTGACACTGAGGACACTTCCCTGCGGGACACCCTCTTCCTGCTCCTTTGGGGCAGAGAGGGCTCCCCCCACCCGTACGCGGAATCGACGATCTCGCAAAAATTCAGATATAAACATTGGGAGGCGTCCCCTCGCCCCCATCGTGTGGAGAGTCTCCATGATACCGTATCGCCATGCGGTATCATAGGCCTTCTCCAGATCAAAAAACACCGCGGCGTAGTGCTGTCTACGAAGGAAAGCCTCGCAGACGGCATTTTCCAGTCGGAGCAGAGCATCCGACGTGGATTTTTTTTTTTTTTTTTTTTTTTTTTTAATGAGCTCATCTGGCGACTGCCTACTTGGGCATTAGTCGCCGTATTAAAACTGGCCTAGTTCTAGGCTACTTTAAAATAAATTAAAGAGAAAAAAAAAAAAAAAAAAACCCCAAAAGGGGGAAAGGAAGCAAGCTGGTGCGTCGGGGAGAGGTCCCCCCGGCGCAGGAGCGTGCAACTAAAGAAAAAAACAAACAAAAAACAAAAAAAAAACAAATACAAAAAATAACAACAAACAAACCTTGCTTAAATAATAGGGAGAAGGCCGGCCTCTCCCAAGAAGTCAATAAGTCCACAAGTCAATGTGCACGAATCTGTCCCGAGCACAAGGGACAGGCGGTAGCGACCCCGCCCATCCCGGTACTGGGACAGGTATCGTGCGCGAAGATCACCCAGACTGGGACATTCGACAAGAATGTGCCGAACAGTCTGGGGGACGACGCAGTCGTTGCAATAGGGCGCAGGCGAGCGCTCCATCAGATAGCGATGCGTCACACGAGTGTGTCCGATTCGGAGACGACAGAAAGCAACCTGAAGCCGCCGCGGCATTGGGGGATAGGTCCATGGGAACAGTCGCGGCGCAATGGCACGCAACTTTAGGTTCCCTTCGACCGTCTCCCATCTTCTTTGCCAAGCAGTCCGAAGAGCTGCCCGTATTCCTGCCATGTAGTCGGTGTGAGGAAGAGCGAAACGCTGGTCAGGTCGCAGAGTCCTCGCGGACTCTTTGGCGCTCTCATCGGCGCGCTCATTCCCCGCAATTCCTACATGTCCAGGAACCCAGCAGAAGACAATCTCGACATCTGCCCGGCTCGCCAAAACCGTGGCGTCACGGATATCGCGAACCAGGGGATGCGGAGATTCCAATGCCCCGAGAGCATTCAGGGCGCTTTGTGAGTCGCTATAGATCACAATCCGGTCTCCGAACAGGGCACATCGCGTAATCTCCCGTACCGAGTGGTGTATTGCCACCAGCTCGGCCGTGAAGACAGACGCAGCGCCGGTAGAGCCCCGCTGACTTCAAACAGAGGGGATACGGCGTGGAAGCCGACCCCCTCTTGGGACTTGGAGCCATCCGTACACACTAGCACGGTACCAGCGTGACACGATGTTTGCTCCAAAAAGGTCGAACGCAATACTCCCGGCGCAGTACAAGCTTTGGGAGCAGAGGCGTGGCGACAAATAGCCAAATGTGGTACCCTCCAGGGTGGCGTCCTGGGCAGAACCAGGGGCGCCACCGGCCCGAGAGCTATATCTACCTCTCGAAGGAGTTTCCTGGCCCTAAACCCAAAGGGCTTAGGGTATGACTGGCGTCTCTCGGCGGCATAGGCACCATCGAGATCAGCTGCGGATGCAGTGAGAGCTGTTGGCGACTGAGGGAGGCGCCGGGCTCGCGCATACAGGCGAGTGATGCACTGTACGCGGCGCAGAGCGAGTGGCATCTCCCCAGCATCGACCAACAGGCACTCAATGGGGGAAGTGCGGAAGGCACCGGTCGCAAGGCGAAGGCCGGTGTGGTGGATTGAATCCACCTTCCGCAATAAGCGCTCGGCTGCGGATGCATAAAACTCGCATCCGTAGTCGAGCTTCGAGCGAACAAAGGATCGATAAAAAAGTAAGGCGGTAGCCCTATCAGCGCCCCAAGCGCTGAACGTCACGGAACGGAGAATGTCCATGGCGCGGGTACAAGAGACCCTAAGGCTGCGAATATGAGCCTCCCAGGTGAGGCGTCGGTCGAATACAAGACCAAGGAAACGGTGCGACTCAACCACATCCAGGCGTTCCCCATTAAGAAACAAATCTGGGTCAGGGTGAAGCCGTGGATGGCGGCAGAAGTGCACCACCTTAGTCTTGGCCAAAGAAAACCGAAACCTGTGCGCTTCGGCATAGCGAGAGACGCGGTTCAATGCCTGTTGGAGTCGACGCTCCAGAGTTGGCATCTGGGCCGCGCCAAAAGAGATCGAAAGGTCGTCCACGTAGAGCGTAGCGAGAACATCTTCTGGCAGCACCGAGGTGATGCCGTTGATGCTCAGGGCAAAGAGTGTGACACTGAGGACACTTATCTGCGGGACACCCTCTTCCTGCTCCTTTGGGGCAGAGAGGGCTCCCCCCACCCGTACGCGGAATCGACGATCTCGCAAAAATTCAGATATAAACATTGGGAGGCGTCCCCTCGCCCCCATCGTGTGGAGAGTCTCCATGATACCGTATCGCCATGCGGTATCATAGGCCTTCTCCAGATCAAAAAACACCGCGGCGTAGTGCTGTCTACGAAGGAAAGCCTCGCAGACGGCATTTTCCAGTCGGAGCAGAGCATCCGACGTGGATTTTTTTTTTTTTTTTTTTTTTTTTAATGAGCTCATCTGGCGACTGCCTACTTGGGCATTAGTCGCCGTATTAAAACTGGCCTAGTTCTAGGCTACTTTAAAATAAATTAAAGAGAAAAAAAAAAAAAAAAAAAAACCCAAAAGGGGGAAAGGAAGCAAGCTGGTGCGTCGGGGAGAGGTCCCCCCGGCGCAGGAGCGTGCAACTAAAGGAAAAAACAAACAAAAAACAAAAAAAAAACAAATACAAAAAATAACAACAAACAAACCTTGCTTAAATAATAGGGAGAAGGCCGGCCTCTCCCAAGAAGTCAATAAGTCCACAAGTCAATGTGCACGAATCTGTCCCGAGCACAAGGGACAGGCGGTAGCGACCCCGCCCATCCCGGTACTGGGACAGGTATCGTGCGCGAAGATCACCCAGACTGGGACATTCGACAAGAATGTGCCGAACAGTCTGGGGGACGACGCAGTCGTTGCAATAGGGCGCAGGCGAGCGCTCCATCAGATAGCGATGCGTCACACGAGTGTGTCCGATTCGGAGACGACAGAAAGCAACCTGAAGCCGCCGCGGCATTGGGGGATAGGTCCATGGGAACAGTCGCGGCGCAATGGCACGCAACTTTAGGTTCCCTTCGACCGTCTCCCATCTTCTTTGCCAAGCAGTCCGAAGAGCTGCCCGTATTCCTGCCATGTAGTCGGTGTGAGGAAGAGCGAAACGCTGGTCAGGTCGCAGAGTCCTCGCGGACTCTTTGGCGCCCTCATCGGCGCGCTCATTCCCCGCAATTCCTACATGTCCAGGAACCCAGCAGAAGACAATCTCGACATCTGCCCGGCTCGCCAAAACCGTGGCGTCACGGATATCGCGAACCAGGGGATGCGGAGATTCCAATGCCCCGAGAGCATTCAGGGCGCTTTGTGAGTCGCTATAGATCACAATCCGGTCTCCGAACAGGGCACATCGCGTAATCTCCCGTACCGAGTGGTGTATTGCCACCAGCTCGGCCGTGAAGACAGACGCAGCGCCTGGTAGAGCCCCGCTGACTTCAAACAGAGGGGATACGGCGTGGAAGCCGACCCCCTCTTGGGACTTGGAGCCATCCGTATACACTAGCACGGTACCAGCGTGACACGATGTGTGCTCCAAAAAGGTCGAACGCAATACTCCCGGCGCAGTACAAGCTTTGGGAGCAGAGGCGTGGCGACAAATAGCCAAATGTGGTACCCTCCAGGGTGGCGTCCTGGGCAGAACCAGGGGCGCCACCGGCCCGAGAGCTATATCTACCTCTCGAAGGAGTTTCCTGGCCCTAAACCCAAAGGGCTTAGGGTATGACTGGCGTCTCTCGGCGGCATAGGCACCATCGAGATCAGCTGCGGATGCAGTGAGAGCTGTTGGCGACTGAGGGAGGCGCCGGGCTCGCGCATACAGGCGAGTGATGCACTGTACGCGGCGCAGAGCGAGTGGCATCTCCCCAGCATCGACCAACAGGCACTCAATGGGGGAAGTGCGGAAGGCACCGGTCGCAAGGCGAAGGCCGGTGTGGTGGATTGAATCCACCTTCCGCAATAAACGCTCGGCTGCGGATGCATAAAACTCGCATCCGTAGTCGAGCTTCGAGCGAACAAAGGATCGATAAAAAAGTAAGGCGGTAGCCCTATCAGCGCCCCAAGCGCTGAACGTCACGGAACGGAGAATGTCCATGGCGCGGGTACAAGAGACCCTAAGGCTGCGAATATGAGCCTCCCAGGTGAGGCGTCGGTCGAATACAAGACCAAGGAAACGGTGCGACTCAACCACATCCAGGCGTTCCCCATTAAGAAACAAATCTGGGTCAGGGTGAAGCCGTGGATGGCGGCAGAAGTGCACCACCTTAGTCTTGGCCAAAGAAAACCGAAACCTGTGCGCTTCGGCATAGCGAGAGACGCGGTTCAATGCCTGTTGGAGTCGACGCTCCAGAGTTGGCATCTGGGCCGCGCCAAAAGAGATCGAAAGGTCGTCCACGTAGAGCGTAGCGAGAACATCTTCTGGCAGCACCGAGGTGATGCCGTTGATGCTCAGGGTAAAGAGTGTGACACTGAGGACACTTCCCTGCGGGACACCCTCTTCCTGCTCCTTTGGGGCAGAGAGGGCTCCCCCCACCCGTACGCGGAATCGACGATCTCGCAAAAATTCAGATATAAACATTGGGAGGCGTCCCCTCGCCCCCATCGTGTGGAGAGTCTCCATGATACCGTATCGCCATGCGGTATCATAGGCCTTCTCCAGATCAAAAAACACCGCGGCGTAGTGCTGTCTACGAAGGAAAGCCTCGCAGACGGCATTTTCCAGTCGGAGCAGAGCATCCGACGTGGATTTTTTTTTTTTTTTTTTTTTTTTTTTTTTTTAATGAGCTCATCTGGCGACTGCCTACTTGGGCATTAGTCGCCGTATTAAAACTGGCCTAGTTCTAGGCTACTTTAAAATAAATTAAAGAGAAAAAAAAAAAAAAAAAAAAAAACCCAAAAGGGGGAAAGGAAGCAAGCTGGTGCGTCGGGGAGAGGTCCCCCCGGCGCAGGAGCGTGCAACTAAAGGAAAAAACAAACAAAAAACAAAAAAAAAACAAATACAAAAAATAACAACAAACAAACCTTGCTTAAATAATAGGGAGAAGGCCGGCCTCTCCCAAGAAGTCAATAAGTCCACAAGTCAATGTGCACGAATCTGTCCCGAGCACAAGGGACAGGCGGTAGCGACCCCGCCCATCCCGGTACTGGGACAGGTATCGTGCGCGAAGATCACCCAGACTGGGACATTCGACAAGAATGTGCCGAACAGTCTGGGGGACGACGCAGTCGTTGCAATAGGGCGCAGGCGAGCGCTCCATCAGATAGCGATGCGTCACACGAGTGTGTCCGATTCGGAGACGACAGAAAGCAACCTGAAGCCGCCGCGGCATTGGGGGATAGGTCCATGGGAACAGTCGCGGCGCAATGGCACGCAACTTTAGGTTCCCTTCGACCGTCTCCCATCTTCTTTGCCAAGCAGTCCGAAGAGCTGCCCGTATTCCTGCCATGTAGTCGGTGTGAGGAAGAGCGAAACGCTGGTCAGGTCGCAGAGTCCTCGCGGACTCTTTGGCGCTCTCATCGGCGCGCTCATTCCCCGCAATTCCTACATGTCCAGGAACCCAGCAGAAGACAATCTCGACATCTGCCCGGCTCGCCAAAACCGTGGCGTCACGGATATCGCGAACCAGGGGATGCGGAGATTCCAATGCCCCGAGAGCATTCAGGGCGCTTTGTGAGTCGCTATAGATCACAATCCGGTCTCCGAACAGGGCACATCGCGTAATCTCCCGTACCGAGTGGTGTATTGCCACCAGCTCGGCCGTGAAGACAGACGCAGCGCCTGGTAGAGCCCCGCTGACTTCAAACAGAGGGGATACGGCGTGGAAGCCGACCCCCTCTTGGGACTTGGAGCCATCCGTACACACTAGCACGGTACCAGCGTGACACGATGTGTGCTCCAAAAAGGTCGAACGCAATACTCCCGGCGCAGTACAAGCTTTGGGAGCAGAGGCGTGGCGACAAATAGCCAAATGTGGTACCCTCCAGGGTGGCGTCCTGGGCAGAACCAGGGGCGCCACCGGCCCGAGAGCTATATCTACCTCTCGAAGGAGTTTCCTGGCCCTAAACCCAAAGGGCTTAGGGTATGACTGGCGTCTCTCGGCGGCATAGGCACCATCGAGATCAGCTGCGGATGCAGTGAGAGCTGTTGGCGACTGAGGGAGGCGCCGGGCTCGCGCATACAGGCGAGTGATGCACTGTACGCGGCGCAGAGCGAGTGGCATCTCCCCAGCATCGACCAACAGGCACTCAATGGGGGAAGTGCGGAAGGCACCGGTCGCAAGGCGAAGGCCGGTGTGGTGGATTGAATCCACCTTCCGCAATAAACGCTCGGCTGCGGATGCATAAAACTCGCATCCGTAGTCGAGCTTCGAGCGAACAAAGGATCGATAAAAAAGTAAGGCGGTAGCCCTATCAGCGCCCCAAGCGCTGAACGTCACGGAACGGAGAATGTCCATGGCGCGGGTACAAGAGACCCTAAGGCTGCGAATATGAGCCTCCCAGGTGAGGCGTCGGTCGAATACAAGACCAAGGAAACGGTGCGACTCAACCACATCCAGGCGTTCCCCATTAAGAAACAAATCTGGGTCAGGGTGAAGCCGTGGATGGCGGCAGAAGTGCACCACCTTAGTCTTGGCCAAAGAAAACCGAAACCTGTGCGCTTCGGCATAGCGAGAGACGCGGTTCAATGCCTGTTGGAGTCGACGCTCCAGAGTTGGCATCTGGGCCGCGCCAAAAGAGATCGAAAGGTCGTCCACGTAGAGCGTAGCGAGAAAATCTTCTGGCAGCACCGAGGTGATGCCGTTGATGCTCAGGGCAAAGAGTGTGACACTGAGGACACTTCCCTGCGGGACACCCTCTTCCTGCTCCTTTGGGGCAGAGAGGGCTCCCCCCACCCGTACGCGGAATCGACGATCTCGCAAAAATTCAGATATAAACATTGGGAGGCGTCCCCTCGCCCCCATCGTGTGGAGAGTCTCCATGATACCGAATCGCCATGCGGTATCATAGGCCTTCTCCAGATCAAAAAACACCGCGGCGTAGTGCTGTCTACGAAGGAAAGCCTCGCAGACGGCATTTTCCAGTCGGAGCAGAGCATCCGACGTGGATTTTTTTTTTTTTTTTTTTTTTTTTTTTTAATGAGCTCATCTGGCGACTGCCTACTTGGGCATTAGTCGCCGTATTAAAACTGGCCTAGTTCTAGGCTACTTTAAAATAAATTAAAGAGAAAAAAAAAAAAAAAAAAACCCCAAAAGGGGGAAAGGAAGCAAGCTGGTGCGTCGGGGAGAGGTCCCCCCGGCGCAGGAGCGTGCAACTAAAGGAAAAAACAAACAAAAAACAAAAAAAAAACAAATACAAAAAATAACAACAAACAAACCTTGCTTAAATAATAGGGAGAAGGCCGGCCTCTCCCAAGAAGTCAATAAGTCCACAAGTCAATGTGCACGAATCTGTCCCGAGCACAAGGGACAGGCGGTAGCGACCCCGCCCATCCCGGTACTGGGACAGGTATCGTGCGCGAAGATCACCCAGACTGGGACATTCGACAAGAATGTGCCGAACAGTCTGGGGGACGACGCAGTCGTTGCAATAGGGCGCAGGCGAGCGCTCCATCAGATAGCGATGCGTCACACGAGTGTGTCCGATTCGGAGACGACAGAAAGCAACCTGAAGCCGCCGCGGCATTGGGGGATAGGTCCATGGGAACAGTCGCGGCGCAATGGCACGCAACTTTAGGTTCCCTTCGACCGTCTCCCATCTTCTTTGCCAAGCAGTCCGAAGAGCTGCCCGTATTCCTGCCATGTAGTCGGTGTGAGGAAGAGCGAAACGCTGGTCAGGTCGCAGAGTCCTCGCGGACTCTTTGGCGCCCTCATCGGCGCGCTCATTCCCCGCAATTCCTACATGTCCAGGAACCCAGCAGAAGACAATCTCGACATCTGCCCGGCTCGCCAAAACCGTGGCGTCACGGATATCGCGAACCAGGGGATGCGGAGATTCCAATGCCCCGAGAGCATTCAGGGCGCTTTGTGAGTCGCTATAGATCACAATCCGGTCTCCGAACAGGGCACATCGCGTAATCTCCCGTACCGAGTGGTGTATTGCCACCAGCTCGGCCGTGAAGACAGACGCAGCGCCTGGTAGAGCCCCGCTGACTTCAAACAGAGGGGATACGGCGTGGAAGCCGACCCCCTCTTGGGACTTGGAGCCATCCGTATACACTAGCACGGTACCAGCGTGACACGATGTGTGCTCCAAAAAGGTCGAACGCAATACTCCCGGCGCAGTACAAGCTTTGGGAGCAGAGGCGTGGCGACAAATAGCCAAATGTGGTACCCTCCAGGGTGGCGTCCTGGGCAGAACCAGGGGCGCCACCGGCCCGAGAGCTATATCTACCTCTCGAAGGAGTTTCCTGGCCCTAAACCCAAAGGGCTTAGGGTATGACTGGCGTCTCTCGGCGGCATAGGCACCATCGAGATCAGCTGCGGATGCAGTGAGAGCTGTTGGCGACTGAGGGAGGCGCCGGGCTCGCGCGTACAGGCGAGTGATGCACTGCACGCGGCGCAGAGCGAGTGGCATCTCCCCAGCATCGACCAACAGGCTCTCAATGGGGGAAGTGCGGAAGGCACCGGTCGCAAGGCGAAGGCCGGTGTGGTGGATCGAATCCACCTTCCGCAATAAACGCTCGGCTGCGGATGCATAAAACTCGCATCCGTAGTCGAGCTTCGAACGAACAAAGGATCGATAAAAAAGTAGGCCGGTAGCCCTATCAGCGCCCCAAGCGCTGAACGTCACGGAACGGAGAATGTCCATGGCGCGGGTACAAGAGACCCTAAGGCTGCGAATATGAGCCTCCCAGGTGAGGCGTCGGTCGAATACAAGACCAAGGAAACGGTGCGACTCAACCACATCCAGGCGCATCCCATTAAGAAACAAATCTGGGTCGGGGTGAAGCCGTGGATGGCGGCAGAAGTGCACCACCTTAGTCTTGGCCAAAGAAAACCGAAACCTGTGCGCTTCGGCATAGCGAGAGACGCGGTTCAATGCCTGTTGGAGTCGACGCTCCAGAGTTGGCATCTGGGCCGCGCCAAAAGAGATCGAAAGGTCGTCCACGTAGAGCGTAGCGAGAACATCTTCCGGCAGCACCGAGGTGATGCCGTTGATGCTCAGGGCAAAGAGTGTGACACTGAGGACACTTCCCTGCGGGACACCCTCTTCCTGCTCCTTTGGGCCGGAGAGAGCTCCCCCCACCCGTACGCGGAATCGACGATCTCGCAAAAATTCAGATATAAACATTGGGAGGCGTCCCCTCGCCCCCATCGTGTGGAGAGTCTCCATGATATCGTATCGCCATGCGGTATCATAGGCCTTCTCCAAATCGAAAAAGACCGTGGCGTAGTGCTGTCTACGAAGGAAAGCCTCGCAGACTGCATTTTCCAGTCGGAGCAGAGCATCCGACGTGGAGTGGAACTTGCGGAAGCCGCACTGTGCGGAAGACAGATGGCCTCCGCTGTCCAGGAAAAAGGCTAATCTAACATTTACCAATTTCTCCATCAACTTGCACACGCAAGAGGTTAGAGAGATTGGGCGGAAACCGGTCGGAGTAGAGTGATCTCTCCCCGGTTTGCGAAAGGCGAGCACAGTAGCGATTCGCCAGGAGTCTGGGAGAAGACCTTCCACCCAGATCCTGTTGAACAAATCTAACAGAAAGGCCATGCCTCGCTCACCCAGGTGTCGAAGCATGGCGTACGGGACATCGTCCGGACCATGGGCGGTGTCCGCGCACGAAGCGAGAGCGGAACGACACTCACTCACAGTAAACTTGTCGTTGAAGGGTTCTCCGCCTCTGGAGGTAAAGTCCAGCCGGCGGCCTTCCGCGACATCACGACGTGCATTGAATGCTGGCGGAGCAGCATCACGGCTAGAGAATGCGGAAAAAGCGGTCGCTAAGGATTCCGCCACGGACGCGGGGTCCGAGATTTTTATTTTTTTTTAAATTAAGGGGCTATCTGGCGACTGCCGACTAAGGCATAAGTTGCCGTAAACAAACAGCCTAATTTAGGCTACTTTAAAAAATTAAACAGAAAACAATAAAAAGGAATAACAATAACAATAACAAAGCAATAACAAAACAATTACAAAAACAACAACAACAATTAAATCGCGTTAAATAAAAGGGAGAAGGCCGGCCTCCCCCAAAAAGTCAATAAGTCCACCAGTCAAAGTACACGCACTCATCCCGAGAACAAGGGACAGGCGGTAGCGACCCCGCCCATCCCGGTACCGGGACAGGTGTCGTGCGCGAAGATCACCCAGACTGGGACATTCGACAAGAATGTGCCGAACAGTCTGGGGGACGACGCAGTCGTTGCAATAGGGCGCAGGCGAGCGCTCCATCAGATAGCGATGCGTCACACGAGTGTGTCCGATTCGGAGACGACAGAAAGCAACCTGAAGCCGCCGCGGCATTGGGGGATAGGTCCATGGGAACAGTCGCGGCGCAATGGCACGCAACTTTAAGTTCCCTTCGACCGTCTCCCATCTTCTTTGCCAAGCAGTCCGAAGAGCTGCCCGTATTCCTGCCATGTAGTCGGTGTGAGGAAGAGCGAAACGCTGGTCCGGTCGCAGAGTCCTCGCGGACTCTTTGGCGCCCTCATCGGCGCGCTCATTCCCCGCAATTCCTACATGTCCAGGAACCCAGCAGAAGATAATCTCGACACCTGCCCGGCTCGCCAAAACCGTGGCGTCACGGATATCGCGAACCAGGGGATGCGGAGATTCCAATGCCCCGAGAGCACTCAGGGCGCTTTGTGAGTCGCTATAGATCACAATCCGGTCTCCGAACCGGGCACGTCGCGTAATCTCCCGTACCGAGTGGTGTATTGCCACCAGCTCGGCCGTGAAGACAGACGCAGCGCCTGGTAGAGCCCCGCTGACTTCAAACAGAGGGGATACGGCGTAGAAGCCGACCCCCTCTTGGGACTTGGAGCCATCCGTATACACTGGCACGGTACCAGCGTGACACGATGTGTGCTCCAAAAAGGTCGAACGCAATACTCCCGGCGCAGTACAAGCTTTGGGAGCAGAGGCGTGGCGACAAATAGCCAAATGTGGTACCCTCCAGGGTGGCGTCCTGGGCAGAACCAGGGGCGCCACCGGCCCGAGAGCTATATCTACTTCTCGAAGGAGTTTCCTGGCCCTAAACCCAAAGGGCTTAGGGTATGACTGGCGTCTCTCGGCGGCATAGGCACCATCGAGATCAGCTGCGGATGCAGTGAGAGCTGTTGGCGACTGAGGGAGGCGCCGGGCTCGCGCGTACAGGCGAGTGATGCACTGCACGCGGCGCAGAGCGAGTGGCATCTCCCCAGCATCGACCAACAGGCTCTCAATGGGGGAAGTGCGGAAGGCACCGGTCGCAAGGCGAAGGCCGGTGTGGTGGATCGAATCCACCTTCCGCAATAAACGCTCGGCTGCGGATGCATAAAACTCGCATCCGTAGTCGAGCTTCGAGCGAACAAAGGATCGATAAAAAAGTAAGGCGGTAGCCCTATCAGCGCCCCAAGCGCTGAACGTCACGGAACGGAGAATGTCCATGGCGCGGGTACAAGAGACCCTAAGGCTGCGAATATGAGCCTCCCAGTTGAGGCGTCGGTCGAATACAAGACCAAGGAAACGGTGCGACTCAACCACATCCAGGCGCACCCCATTAAGAAACAAATCTGGGTCGGGGTGAAGCCGTGGATGGCGGCAGAAGTGCACCACCTTAGTCTTGGCCAAAGAAAACCGAAACCTGTGCGCTTCGGCATAGTGAGAGACGCGGTTCAATGCCTGTTGGAGTCGACGCTCCAGAGTTGGCATCTGGGCCGCGCCAAAAGAGATCGAAAGGTCGTCCACGTAGAGCGTAGCGAGAACATCTTCCGGCAGCACCGAGGTGATGCCGTTGATGCTCAGGGCAAAGAGTGTGACACTGAGGACACTTCCCTGCGGGACACCCTCTTCCTGCTCCTTTGGGCCGGAGAGGGCTCCCCCCACCCGTACGCGGAATCGACGATCTCGCAAAAATTCAGATATAAAAATTGGGAGGCGTCCCCTCGCCCCCATCGTGTGGAGAGTCTCCATGATACCGTATCGCCATGCGGTATCATAGGCCTTCTCCAGATCAAAAAACACCGTGGCGTAGTGCTGTCTACGAAGGAAAGCCTCGCAGACGGAACTTTCCAGTCGGAGCAGAGCATCCGACGTGGAGTGGAACTTACGGAAGCCGCACTGTGCCGAAGACAGATGGCCTCCGCTGTCCAGGAAATAGGCTAATCTAACATTTACCAATTTCTCCATCAACTTGCACACGCAAGAGGTTAGAGAGATTGGGCGGAAACCGGTCGGAGTAGAGTGATCTCTCCCCGGCTTGCGAAAGGCGAGCACAGTAGCGATTCGCCAGGAGTCTGGGAGAAGACCTTCCACCCAGATCCTGTTGAACAAATCTAACAGAAAGGCCATGCCTCGCTCACCCAGGTGTCGAAGCATGGCGTACGGGACATCGTCCGGACCATGGGCGGTGTCCGCGCACGAAGCGAGAGCGGAACGCAACTCACTCACAGTAAACTTGTCGTTGAAGGGTTCTCCGCCTCTGGAGGTAAAGTCCAGCCGGCGGCCTTCCGCGACATCACGACGTGCATTGAATGCTGGCGGAGCAGCATCACGGCTAGAGAATGCGGAAAAAGCGGTCGCTAAGGATTCCGCCACGGACGCGGGGTCCGAGATTGCGGTCCCATTCTCCTGGAGAACGGGAGGGGGGTCCTGCGAGAACTTGCCCCGAATCCTTTTGACTCGCTTCCACACCTCAGCTAAAGGGGTCTTCCCGTTAAGTGAAGACACGTATGCCCGCCAAGAAGAGCGGCGGGCGTGCTTCGAAATATACCGGAACCTAGCCCTAGCCCGACGAAATTCAGCGACAGTGAAATCGTTCGGGCGGCGCTTATAGCGCATGTAGGCATAACGCTTCTGTTTGAGGGCCGTCTCACACTCGGCCGACCACCATGGGAGTGGTCGGCGTGCAAAACGGCCAGACGTCCTAGGAATAGTAGTCAGGCCTACGGCGATGAGGTTGCCGGAGAAGAACTCAACGGCCTCATCTACCGACCTAAACTCCTCGACTGAGATAGAGAATTCAGTCATTTCCTGAAATGCAGGCCACCGCGCCCGCGCCAAGCACCACCGAGGTGGTCTCTCAGGCGGCAGTTGCCCTGAAAATGATATTTGAATGGGAAAGTGATCACTACCATGGAGGTCATCGACCACCCCCCAATCAAAATCAGGCTGTGCATCTGAAGAGCACAAAGATAGGTCAAGGCAAGAAAATGAAGCGGTTCTCGGACAGTGATGCGTAAACTCATCCACGTTTAGGACACCCATCTCAAGCTCTTCGATCAGATCGGCAAGGACTTGTCCCCTGGGATTTATGGAGTAATCTCCCCAGAGAGGATGCCTGCCGTTCAGATGTCCAAGCAAGAGATAGGGCCTCGGCAACCGTGCCACGACGCGGCGAAAGTCCCCCGCGTCGAGGTCAGCTGACGGTGGAATGTACGCAGAAATGATAGTATACCTCCTATCCAGGTGCAGCTGCACAGCCACTGCCTGAAAGGAGGTATCTAAAGAGAAAGGAAGAACGGAGACATCATGCCGGGTGTAAACCGCGCATCCCCCAGCCCGGCCATCCCGCGGTGGTGGGGTCGCAAGACCCTTATACCCCGGGAGGGCAGGCAGCGGGCACGCGCCTAGCATGGTCTCCTGCAAAAAAATAGCTAACGGGGAACGGGACGAGACGAGCCTCCGCAGCTCCTCCCAGTTGGCCCGGAGTCCACGGCAATTCCATTGAAGGAATATGCCCTCCAGGCCTAGCTCGGAGGAGACGCGGGGGCCCTCCTCGAATTGAAGACCCTCACGGGAATGGCCGTACGCTTCCCGGGGGCAGAACCCCGGGCGCTGTTGGCCGGACAAAGCGCTGAAGGCGCTGTCGCCATCGAGGACTTATTGGGGGAGGTTGGGCTCGCCATGCGAGTCTTTTCCTCCCTCCGCCTCGAAACCTTAGGCGGGCGTTGCGGCTTGGGAGGCGGGGGGCCCTCTTTTCGAGGAACCACCGTCTCCGAGCCACTCGCTCCACCTCGGGGCGTGGGCGAAGGGGCCGAAGCTCCTTTGTTGCTGTCCTCCTTTCGGGGAACAGCTTTAGGAACCCCGGAAGATGGCCTAGCGACCATCTTCAGGGGTGTTGCCTCCTGTGAGTCTAACGACTCTGTGGAGGCGCGTGGCCGTTTCGCCTTACGGGAAACGGTCACGCTGGGGGAAGAGGGGGGAGCCCTGGTATTAGCCGGGGCTGGGTGTGAACCCTTTTTGCTGCCAGCTCTACCAGGGGAGCGCCCGGGTGTAGTAGAGCCCGCAGAAGGGCTCCGAATGGGCGCGGAAACAACCGTGCTCGTTGGCCTGGATGGGCCAGGAGCAGAGGGTGCTTTTCTAACTATTGAGGCATATGACGTCCCAGGCAGAGCCGGGCGCGCCAAGACCAAGTCCTTAGCCTCGCGGAATGAGAGTCGATCCTGGGCCTGAATGGCCAGGATTTCTTTCTCAAGGAGATATGCACCACATTGCTTCGAAGAAGCAGGGTGCGGCTCTCCGCAATTGACACACTTGGCCACACACGATTTGGACTTATCGTGTGCGACCTTGGAGCAATTTACACAGACTTCGGGTGACCCCGATTTTGCACGTCTACATGATCGATTCGTGTGGCCGAAGCGGTGACAGTAATAGCACCGCCGCGGCAGTGGCACGAATGCCTTCACGCGGTAGCGGTACCAACCGGCACGCACCGACTCAGGGAGCTTGTCACAGTCGAACGTGACGAAGAGTGTAGGGGTGGGTCTCGAGGCCCCTCCCTGTTTTCTCATCACACGTTCGACCTTGACCGCCCCATGGTCGGCCAGCTCTAGGGTGATGTCTTCTATGGAGTAGTCAACGAGTTCCCTCGCATAAACTACTCCTTTTACAAAGTTCATGGTAGAGTGCGGCGTCACACTCACCGGGGTGCCATGAAGTGTCCGAAGAGCACTTATCTTGGCCGCCTCGGCGGGATTCGCCGCATTCGCCAGAAGTCTCCCGTCCGAGAAACGGGTTACCTTCGGCTCTCTACCAATTGCACTAGCTAATCCTCTCCTCTGATGGATCATGTTGCCCTTGGACAACATGGTGCCATCAGTGGAGCGAATAACGAGGAAGCGTTTGAAGCCAGCGGGCTCGAAAACGCCAGGTAACCTCTGAATGAGGGGCCCCGATGTCATCGAGGCTCCGCCCTGTGCACTCTTGGTCTTAGTCAGGGGCTCCGCACACGAGGGGGTAGAGGGGCCGGATGTGCCGATCTTGGCTTGGTCGCCTACCAAAGTGGCAGCAGACCCATCCGTCCCCGCAGCCCCCGCGGATGGAGAGGAGCCCCGAGTCTTTTTCGTCTTTCTTGTCTTTTTCTTCTTTTTAGGAGAGGAGGGCGGGGAATGAACCCGCTTTTCACCCCCGCCGGTAGAAGCCCCCAGGCCAGATGGACCGGCCTCAGCCAGGTCCTTCTCTGAAATGGAGAAGGTCCCGGTGGGCGCAGGGGATTCATCCGGAGGAGATCCCTCCCCTCCTTGTCCTGCCTGAGAATCCACAGCCGTTTGATGAGGACCTTGCATAGGGGCGGATTCGGGTTCGGTGCTTGGCGCCAAGCACGGATTCCCCCCCATGGAAGGCCCTACCTTCTGAGGCTGGTTTTCCTCAAGGACCATGTCTATCACAGGAGGGGCCTCCAATTGGCCATCCCCTCCCAGGACATCGCAGGTCCCCTTGGCAGCGTCATAAGTCTTTAGTGGGGAGGCACAGGCCTTGACCCCGGCAAGGTTTAATATTTTTGCCAGCAGGTCTTTTGAGGGAAGCGACCGAAGGGGCCTGGCTTCCCTCTCCCCCCTAAGGGGGTTTGCCCTACCGAGCCGCTTTGATGTGGAGCGGCTGGCTAAGGGTGGCCTGCTGGCTTTCTTGGCAGTCCCCTTAGAAAGCATAGGAGGGACTGCCGCTGGAGATAGGGAGGTGCCCGAAAGCACCTCCAGAGAAGGGGGTGAGGGGGAGTCCCCTACACCCGTAGGCGTAGGAGAGGAGTAAGCCTCCTCTCCGGTTAAAGAGGTATGAAGGGTCCCCTGCGCAAGCACAGGGGGGGGGACCTCCATCTTTTCTGTGGAGCTGCACGAGGGCGGCTCCGTTGTTGTTATAGGGGGAATTAAGGGGAGATGTTTTTTTTTTTCATCATTGGGCATGGTGACCCTCTTTGTTTTACGGGACGCAATCGCTCACCACCTCTTGCAGTAGCCCGCACTGCAAGAGGTGCTTACAGGCCCGGCAGAGCCAGGCGCCGCCATTTGGGACCACCCCTCCCGCCTGGTGGCCTGGCAGTCCTTCGGCATGGCGGCTCCACCTTGAACACGGCGTAAAACGGATAGATTTTGAAGACGAGAGGAAAAGGGATGTGAGGAAGGTATGGGTGGGGATGAAGCAGGTTGTTAAAAGCCAACCACCCCAGACCGGAGCTCAGGGGTTAGGGGACATTGTCCCCTCCCCCCTCAGCCCCGATCCGGGACGATTGGCTGAGGTCAGCTTCTACCCTGTGAAATTAGAGGCTGACCAGAGAAAGTTGTGGGAGAGGTTGTATGAAAAGCGACGAGGTAGGATAGGAATACAGGCTATCTGAAGGAAGGAAGAGAGGCTAAGCTGGGGCCGGACGGGGCGCTGGATCCCGTCAGCACGGCGGCCAGGATGGCAAATCGCCGCGCCCCTTACGGGGGCGGGGTCCGAGATTGCGGTCCCATTCTCCTAGAGAACGGGAGGGGGGTCCTGCGAGAACTTGCCCCGAATCCTTTTGACTCGCTTCCACACCTCAGCTAAAGGGGTCTTCCCGTTAAGTGAAGACACGTATGCCCGCCAAGAAGAGCGGCGGGCGTGCTTCGAAATATACCGGAACCTAGCCCTAGCCCGACGAAATTCAGCGACAGTGAAATCGTTCGGGCGGCGCTTATAGCGCATGTAGGCATAACGCTTCTGTTTGAGGGCCGTCTCACACTCGGCCGACCACCATGGGAGTGGTCGGCGTGCAAAACGGCCAGACGTCCTAGGAATAGTAGTCAGGCCCACGGCGATGAGGTTGCCGGAGAAGAACTCAACGGCCTCATCTACCGACCTAAACTCCTCGACTGAGATAGAGAATTCAGTCATTTCCTGAAATGCAGGCCACCGCGCCCGCGCCAAGCACCACCGAGGTGGTCTCTCAGGCGGCAGTTGCCCTGAAAATGATATTTGAATGGGAAAGTGATCACTACCATGGAGGTCATCGACCACCCCCCAATCAAAATCAGGCTGTGCATCCGAAGAGCACAAAGATAGGTCAAGGCAAGAAAATGAAGCGGTTCTCGGACAGTGATGCGTAAACTCATCCACGTTTAGGACACCCATCTCAAGCTCTTCGATCAGATCGGCAAGGACTTGTCCCCTGGGATTTATGGAGTAATCTCCCCAGAGAGGATGCCTGCCGTTCAGATCTCCAAGCAAGAGATAGGGCCTCGGCAACCGTGCCACGACGCGGCGGAAGTCCCCCGCGTCGAAGTCAGCTGACGGTGGAATGTACGCAGAAATTATAGTATACCTCCTATCCAGGTGCAGCTGCACAGCCACTGCCTGAAAGGGGGTATCTAAAGAGAAAGGAAGAACGGAGACATCATGCCGGGTGTAAACCGCGCATCCCCCAGCCCGGCCATCCCGCGGTGGTGGGGTCGCAAGACCCTTATACCCCGGGAGGGCAGGGAGGGGGCACGCACCTAGCATGGTCTCCTGCAAAAAAATAGCTAACGGGGAACGGGACGAGACGAGCCTCCGCAGCTCCTCCCAGTTGGCCCGGAGTCCACGGCAATTCCATTGAAGGAATATGCCCTCCAGGCCTAGCTCGGAGGAGACGCGGGGGCCCTCCTCGAATTGAAGACCCTCACGGGAATGGCCGTACGCTTCCCGGGGGCAGAACCCCGGGCGCTGTTGGCCGGACAAAGCGCTGAAGGCGCTGTCGCCTTCGAGGACTTATTGGGGGAGGTTGGGCTCGCCATGCGAGTCTTTTCCTCCCTCCGCCTCGAAACCTTAGGCGGGCGTTGCGGCTTCGGAGGCGGGGGGCCCTCTTTTCGAGGAACCACCGTCTCCGAGCCACTCGCTCCACCTCGGGGCGTGGGCGAAGGAGCCGAAGCTCCTTTGTTGCTGTCCTCCTTTCGGGGGACAGCTTTAGGAACCCCGGAAGATGGCCTAGCGACCATCTTCAGGGGTGTTGCCTCCTGTGAGTCTAACGACTCGGTGGAGGCGCGTGGCCGTTTCGCCTTACGGGAAACGGTCACGCTGGGGGAAGAGGGGGGAGCCCTGGTTTTAGCCGGGGCAGGGTATGAGCCCTTTTTGCCGCCAGCTTTACCAGGGGAGCGCCCGGGTTGGGTAGAGCCCGCAGAAGGGCTCCGAATGGGCGCGGAAACAACCGTGCTCGTTGGCCTGGATGGGCCGGGAGCACAGGGTGCCTTCCTAACTATTGAGGCATATGACGTCCCAGGCAGAGCCGGGCGCGCCAGGACCAAGTCCTTTGCCTCGCGGAATGAGAGTCGATCCTGGGCCTGAACGGCCAGGATTTCTTTCTCAAGGAGATATGCACCACATTGCTTCGAAGAAGCAGGGTGCGGCTCTCCGCAATTGACACACTTGGCCACACACGATTTGGACTTATCGTGTGCGACCTTGGAGCAATTTACACAGACTTCGGGTGACCCCGACTTTGCACGTCTACATGAGCGATTCGTATGGCCGAAGCGGTGACAGTAATAGCACCGCCGCGGAAGTGGCACGAATGCCTTCACGCGGTAGCGGTACCAACCGGCACGCACCGACTCAGGGAGCTTGTCACAGTCGAACGTGACGAAGAGTGTAGGGGTGGGTCTCGAGGCCCCTCCCTGTTTTCTCATCACACGTTCGACCTTGACCGCCCCATGGTCGGCCAGCTCTAAGGTGATGTCCTCAATGGAGTAGTCAACGAGTTCCCTCGCATAAACTACTCCTTTCACAAAGTTCATGGTAGAGTGCGGCGTCACACTCACCGGGGTGCCATGAAGTGTCCGAAGAGCACTAATCTTAGCCGCCTCGGCGGGATTCGCCGCATTCGCCAGAAGGCTCCCGTCCGAGAAACGGGTTACCTTCGTCTCTCTACCAATTGCACTAGCTAATCCTCTCCTCTGATGGATCATGTTGCCCTTGGACAACATGGTGCCATCAGTGGAGCGAATAACGAGGAAGCGTTTGAAGCCAGCGGGCTCGAAAACGCCAGGTAACCTCTGAATGAGGGGCCCCGATGTCATCGAGGCTCCGCCCTGTCCACTCTTCGTATTAGTCTACTTTGTCAGGGGCTCCGCAACCGGGGGGGCAGAGGGGGCGGATGTGCCGATCTTGGCTTGGTCGCTTGCCCGAGTGGCAGCATACCCATCCGTCCCCGCAGCCCCCGCGGATGGAGAGGAGCCCCGAGTCTTTTTTGTCTTTTTATTTTTCTTTTTCGGAGAGGAGGGCGGGGAATGAACCCGCTTTTCACCTCCGCCGGCAGAAGTCCCCAGGCCAGATGGACCAGCCTCAGCCAGGTCCCTCTCCGAAATGGAGAAGGTCCTGGTTGTCGTAGGGGCACCTGTCGGAGGAGATCCCTCCCCTCCTTTTACTGCCTCGGAGCCCTCAGCCATTTGAGGAGGACCTTGCATAGGGGCGGATTCGGGTTCGGTGCTTGGCGCCGAGCCCGAATTCCCCCCCATGGAAGGCCCTACCGTCTGAGGCTGGGTCTCCTCAAGGACCATGTCTATCACAGGAGGGGCCTCCAGTTGGCCATCCCCTCCCAGGACATCGCAGGTCCCCTTGGCAGTATTGTCACTAGTCAGGTGGTGTGGGGAGGCACAGGCCTTGACCCCAGCAAGGTTTAAAATTCTTGCCAGCAGGTCTTTTGAGGGAAGCGACCGAAGGGGCCTGGCTTCCCTCTCCCCCCTAAGGGGGTTTGCCCTACCGAGCCGCTTGCACGAGGGGCGGACGGCAATGGGCTGCCTGCTGGCTTTCTTGGCAGTCCCCTTAGAAAGCAAAGGAGGGACTGCCGCTGGAGATAGGGAGGTGCCTGAAAGCACCTCCAGAGAAGGGGGTGAGGGGGAGTCCCCTACACCCGTAGGCGTAGGAGAGGAGTAAGCCTCCTCTCCGGTTAAAGAGTTATGGAGGGTCCCTTGCGCAAGCACAAGGGGGGGGGAACCTCCATTTTCTCGGTCGAGCTGCCCGAGGGCGGCTCCGACGATTTTCTTGGGGAAGTTGGGGGTTGGGTTTTTGGGGTTTTTTTTTCATTCATGGGCATGGTGACCCTCTTTTTATTACGGGACGCAATAGCTCATCACCTCTCGCAGTTGCCCGGCAGAGCCAGGCGCCGCCATTCGGGACCACCCCTCCCGCCTGGTGGCCTGGCAGTCCTTCGGCATGGCGGCTCCACCTTGAACACGGCGTAAAAAATATAGGTTGTGAAGAGGAGAGGAAAAGGGATGTGAGGAAGGTATGGGTGGGGATGAAGCAGGTTGTTAAAAAAAACCCATCCCGAACCGGAGCTGAGGGGTTAGGGAACAATGTCCCCTCCCCCCTCAGCCCCGATCCGGGGTGGTTGGCTTGAGAAGAAGGTCAGCATTCTACCCTGTGAAATTAGAGGCTGACCAGAGAAAGTTGTGGGAGAGGTTGTATGAAAAGCGACGAGGTAGGGGAGAAATCGGGCTATCTGAAGGAAGGAAGAGAGGCTAAGCTGGGGCCGGACGCATCCGACGTGGAGTGAAACTTACGGAAGCCGCACTGTGCAGAAGACAGATGGCCTCCGCTGTCCAGGAAATGGGTTAATCTAACATTTACCAATTTCTCCATCAACTTGCACACGCAAGAGGTTAGAGAGATTGGGCGGAAACCGGTCGGAGTAGAGTGATCTCTCCCCGGCTTGCGAAAGGCGAGCACAGTAGCGATTCGCCAGGAGTCTGGGAGAAGACCTTCCACCCAGATCCTGTTGAACAGATCTAACAGAAAGGCCATGCCTCGCTCACCCAGGTGTCGAAGCATGGCGTACGGGACATCGTCCGGACCATGGGCGGTGTCCGCGCACGAAGCGAGAGCGGAACGCAACTCACTCACAGTAAACTTGTCGTTGAAGGGTTCTCCGCCTCTGGAGGTAAAATCCAGCCGGCGGCCTTCCGCGACATCACGACGTGCATTGAATGCTGGCGGAGCAGCATCACGGCTAGAGAATGCAGAGAAAGCGGTCGCTAAGGATTCCGCCACGGATGCGGGGTCCGAGATTGCGGTCCCATTCTCCTAGAGAACGGGAGGGGGGTCCTGCGAGAACTTGCCCCGAATCCTTTTGACTCGCTTCCACACCTCAGCTAAAGGGGTCTTCCCGTTAAGTGAAGACACGTATGCCAGCCAAGAAGAGCGGCGGGCGTGCTTCGAAATATACCGGAACCTAGCCCTAGCCCGACGAAATTCAGCGACAGTGAAATCGTTCGGGCGGCGCTTATTGCGCATGTCGGCATAACGCTTCTGTTTGAGGGCCGTCTCACACTCGGCCGACCACCATGGGAGTGGTCGGCGTGCAAAACAGCCAGACGTCCTAGGAATAGTAGTCAGGCCCACGGCGATGAGGTTGCCGGAGAAGAACTCAACGGCCTCATCTACCGACCTAAACTCCTCGACTGAGATAGAGAATTCAGTCATTTCCTGAAATGCAGGCCACCGCGCCCGTGCCAAGCACCACCGAGGTGGTCTCTCAGGCGGCAGTTGCCCTGAAAATGATATTTGAATGGGAAAGTGATCACTACCATGGAGGTCATCGACCACCCCCCCAATCAAAATCAAGCTGTGCAGACGAAGAGCACAAAGATAGGTCAAGGCAAGAAAATGAAGCGGTTCTCGGACAGTGATGCGTAAACTCATCCACGTTTAGGACACCCATCTCAAGCTCTTCGATCAGATCGGCAAGGACTTGTCCCCTGGGATTTATGGTGTAATCTCCCCAGAGAGGATGCCTGCCGTTCAGATCTCCAAGCAAGAGATAGGGCCTCGGCAACCGTGCCACGACGAGGCGGAAGTCCCCCGCGTCGAAGTCAGCTGACGGTGGAATGTACGCAGAAATGATAGTATACCTCCTATCCAGGTGCAGCTGCACAGCCACTGCCTGTAAGGAGGTATCTAAAGAGAAAGGAAGAACGGAGACATCATGTCGGGTGTAAACCGCGCATCCCCCAGCCCGGCCGTCCCGCGGTGGTGGGGTTGCAAGACCCTTATACCCCGGGAGGGCAGGCAGTGGGCACGCGCCTAGCATGGTCTCCTGCAAAAAAAATAGCTAACGGGGAACGGGACGAGGCGAGCCTCCGCAGCTCCTCCCAGTTGGCCCGGAGTCCACGGCAATTTCATTGAAGGAATATGCCCTCCAGGCCTAGCTCGGAGGAGACGTGGGGGCCCTCCTCGAATTGAAGACCCTCACGGGAATAGCCGTACGCTTCCCGGGGGCAGAACCCCGGGCGCTGTTGGCCGGACAAAGCGCTGAAGGCGCTGTCGCCTTCGAGGACTTATTGGGGGAGGTTGACCTCGCCATGCGAGTCTTTTCCTCCCTCCGCCTCGAAACCTTAGGCGGGCGCTACGGCTTCGGAGGCGGGGGGCCGTCTTTTCGAGGAACCACCGTCTCCGAGCCACTCGCTCCACCTCGTGGCGTGGGCGAAGGAGCCGAAGCTCCTTTGTTGCTGTCCTCCTTTCGGGGGACAGCTTTAGGAACCCCCGAAGATGGCCTAGCGACCATCTTCAGGGGTGTTGCCTCCTGTGAGTCTAACGACTCTGTGGAGGCGCGTGGCCGTTTCGCCTTACGGGAAACGGTCACGCTGGGGGAAGAGGGGGGAGCCCTGGTTTTAGCCGGGGCTGGGTATGAACCCTTTTTGCCGCCAGCTCTACCAGGGGAGCGCCCGGGTGTAGTAGAGCCCGCAGAAGGGCTCCGAATGGGCGCGGAAACAACCGTGCTCGTTGGCCTGGATGGGCCAGGAGCAGAGGGTGCCTTTCGAACTACTGAGGCATATGACGTCCCAGGCAGAGCTGGGCGCGCCAGGACCAAGTCCTTAGCCTCGCGGAATGAGAGTCTATCCTGGGCCTGAACGGCCAGGATTTCTTTCTCCAGGAGATATGCACCACATTGCTTCGAAGAAGCAGGGTGCGGCTCTCCGCAATTGACACACTTGGCCACACACGATTTGGACTTATCGTGTGCGACCTTGGAGCAATTTACACAGACTTCGGGTGACCCCGACTTTGCACGTCTACATGAGCGATTCGTATGGCCGAAGCGGTGACAGTAATAGCACCACCGCGGCAGTGGCACGAATGCCTTCACGCGGTAGCGGTACCAACCGGCACGCACCGACTCAGGGAGCTTGTCACAGTCGAACGTGACGAAGAGTGTAGGAGTGGGTCTCGAGGCCCCTCCCTGTTTTCTCATCACACGTTCGACCTTGACCGCCCCATGGTCGGCCAGCTCTAGGGTGATGTCCTCAATGGAGTAGTCAACGAGTTCCCTCGCATAAACTACTCCTTTCACAAAGTTCATGGTAGAGTGCGGCGTCACACTCACCGGGGTGCCATGAAGTGTCCGAAGAGCACTTATCTTGGCCGCCTCGGCGGGATTCGCCGCATTCGCCAGAAGGCTGCCGTCGGAGAAACGGGTCACCTTCGGCTCTCTACCAATTGCACTAGCTAATCCTCTCCTCTGATGGATCATGTTGCCCCTTAGACAACATGGTGCCATCAGTGGAGCAAATAACGAGAAAGCGTTTGAAGCCAGCGGGCTCGAAAACGCCAGGTAACCTCTGAATGAGGGGCCCCGATGTCATCGAGGCTCCGCCCTGTGCATTCTTCGTCTTAGTCTTGGTCAGGAGCTCCGCACACGAGGGGGTAGAGGGGCCGGATTTGCTGATCTTGGCTTGGTCACCTACCAAAGTGGCAGCAGACCCATCCGTCCCCGCAGCCCCCGCGGATGGAGAGGAGCCCCGAGTCTTTTTCGTCTTTCTTGTCTTTTTCTTCTTTTTAGGAGAGGAGGGCGGGGAATGAACCCGCTTCTCACCCCCGCCGGTAGAAGCCCCCAGGCCAGATGGACCGGCCTCAGCCAGGTCCTTCTCTGAAATGGAGAAGGTCCCGGTGGGCGCAGGGGATTCATCCGGAGGAGATCCCTCCCCTCCTTGTCCTGCCTGAGAATCCACAGCCATTTGATGAGGACCTTGCATAGGGGCGGATTCGGGTTCGGTGCTTGGCGCCAAGCCCGGATTCCCCCCCATGGAAGGCCCTACCGTCTGAGGCTGGTTTTACTCAAGGACCATGTCTATCACAGGAGGGGCCTCCAGTTGGCCATCCCCTCCCAGGACATCGCAGGTCCCCTTGGCAGCGTCATAAGTCTTTAGTGGGGAGGCACAGGCCTTGACCCCGGCAAGGTTTAATATTTTTGCCAGCAGGTCTTTTGAGGGAAGCGACCGAAGGGGCCTGGCTTCCCTCTCCCCCCTAAGGGGGGTTTGCCCTACCGGGGCCGCTTGTACGAGGGGCGGTCGGCAATGGGCTGCCTGCTGGCTTTCTTGGCAGTCCCCTTAGAAAGCATAGGAGGGACTGCTGCTGGAGATAGGGAGGTGCCCGAAAGCACCTCCAGAGAAGGGGATGAGGGGGAGTCCCCTACACCCGTAGGCGTAGGAGAGGATTTTTTTTTTTTTTTTTTTTAATTAAGGGGCTATCTGGCGACTGCCGACTAAGGCATAAGTTGCCGTAAACAAACAGCCTAATTTAGGCTACTTTAAAAAATTAAACAGAAAACAATAAAAAGGAATAACAATAACAATAACAAAGCAATAACAAAACAATTACAAAAACAACAGCAACAATTAAATCGCGTTAAATAAAAGGGAGAAGGCCGGCCTCCCCCAAAAAGTCAATAAGTCCACCAGTCAAAGTACACGCACTCATCCCGAGAACAAGGGACAGGCGGTAGCGACCCCGCCCATCCCGGTACCGGGACAGGTGTCGTGCGCGAAGATCACCCAGACTGGGACATTCGACAAGAATGTGCCGAACAGTCTGGGGGACGACGCAGTCGTTGCAATAGGGCGCAGGCGAGCGCTCCATCAGATAGCGATGCGTCACATGAGTGTGTCCGATTCGGAGACGACAGAAAGCAACCTGAAGCCGCCGCGGCATTGGGGGATAGGTCCATGGGAACAGACGCGGCGCAATGGCACGCAACTTTAAGTTCCCTTCGACCGTCTCCCATCTTCTTTGCCAAGCAGTCCGAAGAGCTGCCCGTATTCCTGCCATGTAGTCGGTGTGAGGAAGAGCGAAACGCTGGTCCGGTCGCAGAGTCCTCGCGGACTCTTTGGCGCCCTCATCGGCGCGCTCATTCCCCGCAATTCCTACATGTCCAGGAACCCAGCAGAAGATAATCTCGACATCTGCCCGGCTCGCCAAAACCGTGGCGTCACGGATATCGCGAACCAGGGGATGCGGAGATTCCAATGCCCCGAGAGCACTCAGGGCGCTTTGTGAGTCGCTATAGATCACAATCCGGTCTCCGAACCGGGCACGTCGCGTAATCTCCCGTACCGAGTGGTGTATTGCCAACAGCTCGGCCGTGAAGACAGACGCAGCGCCTGGTAGAGCCCCGCTGACTTCAAACAGAGGGGATACGGCGTGGAAGCCGACCCCCTCTTGGGACTTGGAGCCATCCGTATACACTGGCACGGTACCAGCGTGACACGATGTGTGCTCCAAAAAGGTCGAACGCAATACTCCCGGCGCAGTACAAGCTTTGGGAGCAGAGGCGTGGCGACAAATAGCCAAATGTGGTACCCTCCAGGGTGGCGTCCTGGGCAGAACCAGGGGCGCCACCGGCCCGAGAGCTATATCTACTTCTCGAAGGAGTTTCCTGGCCCTAAACCCAAAGGGCTTAGGGTATGACTGGCGTCTCTCGGCGGCATAGGCACCATCGAGATCAGCTGCGGATGCAGTGAGAGCTGTTGGCGACTGAGGGAGGCGCCGGGCTCGCGCGTACAGGCGAGTGATGCACTGCACGCGGCGCAGAGCGAGTGGCATCTCCCCAGCATCGACCAACAGGCTCTCAATGGGGGAAGTGCGGAAGGCACCGGTCGCAAGGCGAAGGCCGGTGTGGTGGATCGAATCCACCTTCCGCAATAAACGCTCGGCTGCGGATGCATAAAACTCGCATCCGTAGTCGAGCTTCGAGCGAACAAAGGATCGATAAAAAAGTAAGGCGGTAGCCCTATCAGCGCCCCAAGCGCTGAACGTCACGGAACGGAGAATGTCCATGGCGCGGGTACAAGAGACCCTAAGGCTGCGAATATGAGCCTCCCAGGTGAGGCGTCGGTCGAATACAAGACCAAGGAAACGGTGCGACTCAACCACATCCAGGCGCACCCCATTAAGAAACAAATCTGGGTCGGGGTGAAGCCGTGGATGGCGGCAGAAGTGCACCACCTTAGTCTTGGCCAAAGAAAACCGAAACCTGTGCGCTTCGGCATAGTGAGAGACGCGGTTCAATGCCTGTTGGAGTCGACGCTCCAGAGTTGGCATCTGGGCCGCGCCAAAAGAGATCGAAAGGTCGTCCACGTAGAGCGTAGCGAGAACATCTTCCGGCAGCACCGAGGTGATGCCGTTGATGCTCAGGGCAAAGAGTGTGACACTGAGGACACTTCCCTGCGGGACACCCTCTTCCTGCTCCTTTGGGCCGGAGAGGGCTCCCCCCACCCGTACGCGGAATCGACGATCTCGCAAAAATTCAGATATAAAAATTGGGAGGCGTCCCCTCGCCCCCATCGTGTGGAGAGTCTCCATGATACCGTATCGCCATGCGGTATCATAGGCCTTCTCCAGATCAAAAAACACCGTGGCGTAGTGCTGTCTACGAAGGAAAGCCTCGCAGACGGAACTTTCCAGTCGGAGCAGAGCATCCGACGTGGAGTGGAACTTACGGAAGCCGCACTGTGCCGAAGACAGATGGCCTCCGCTGTCCAGGAAATAGGCTAATCTAACATTTACCAATTTCTCCATCAACTTGCACACGCAAGAGGTTAGAGAGATTGGGCGGAAACCGGTCGGAGTAGAGTGATCTCTCCCCGGCTTGCGAAAGGCGAGCACAGTAGCGATTCGCCAGGAGTCTGGGAGAAGACCTTCCACCCAGATCCTGTTGAACAAATCTAACAGAAAGGCCATGCCTCGCTCACCCAGGTGTCGAAGCATGGCGTACGGGACATCGTCCGGACCATGGGCGGTGTCCGCGCACGAAGCGAGAGCGGAACGCAACTCACTCACAGTAAACTTGTCGTTGAAGGGTTCTCCGCCTCTGGAGGTAAAGTCCAGCCGGCGGCCTTCCGCGACATCACGACGTGCATTGAATGCTGGCGGAGCAGCATCACGGCTAGAGAATGCGGAAAAAGCGGTCGCTAAGGATTCCGCCACGGACGCGGGGTCCGAGATTGCGGTCCCATTCTCCTGGAGAACGGGAGGGGGGTCCTGCGAGAACTTGCCCCGAATCCTTTTGACTCGCTTCCACACCTCAGCTAAAGGGGTCTTCCCGTTAAGTGAAGACACGTATGCCCGCCAAGAAGAGCGGCGGGCGTGCTTCGAAATATACCGGAACCTAGCCCGACGAAATTCAGCGACAGTGAAATCGTTCGGGCGGCGCTTATAGCGCATGTAGGCATAACGCTTCTGTTTGAGGGCCGTCTCACACTCGGCCGACCACAATGGGAGTGGTCGGCGTGCAAAACGGCCAGACGTCCTAGGAATAGTAGTCAGGCCTACAGCGATGAGGTTGCCGGAGAAGAACTCAACGGCCTCATCTACCGACCTAAACTCCTCGACTGAGATAGAGAATTCAGTCATTTCCTGAAATGCAGGCCACCGCGCCCGCGCCAAGCACCACCGAGGTGGTCTCTCAGGCGGCAGTTGCCCTGAAAATGATATTTGAATGGGAAAGTGATCACTACCATGGAGGTCATCGACCACCCCCCAATCAAAATCAGGCTGTGCATCTGAAGAGCACAAAGATAGGTCAAGGCAAGAAAATGAAGCGGTTCTCGGACAGTGATGCGTAAACTCATCCACGTTTAGGACACCCATCTCAAGCTCTTCGATCAGATCGGCAAGGACTTGTCCCCTCGGATTTATGGAGTAATCTCCCCAGAGAGGATGCCTGCCGTTCAGATCTCCAAGCAAGAGATAGGGCCTCGGCAACCGTGCCACGACGCGGCGAAAGTCCCCCGCGTCGAAGTCAGCTGACGGTGGAATGTACGCAGAAATGATAGTATACCTCCTATCCAGGTGCAGCTGCACAGCCACTGCCTGAAAGGAGGTATCTAAAGAGAAAGGAAGAACGGAGACATCATGCCGGGTGTAAACCGCGCATCCCCCAGCCCGGCCATCCCGCGGTGGTGGGGTCGCAAGACCCTTATACCCCGGGAGGGCAGGCAGCGGGCACGCGCCTAGCATGGTCTCCTGCAAAAAAATAGCTAACGGGGAACGGGACGAGACGAGCCTCCGCAGCTCCTCCCAGTTGGCCCGGAGTCCACGGCAATTCCATTGAAGGAATATGCCCTCCAGGCCTAGCTCGGAGGAGACGCGGGGGCCCTCCTCGAATTGAAGACCCTCACGGGAATGGCCGTACGCTTCCCGGGGGCAGAACCCCGGGCGCTGTTGGCCGGACAAAGCGCTGAAGGCGCTGTCGCCTTCGAGGACTTATTGGGGGAGGTTGGGCTCGCCATGCGAGTCTTTTCCTCCCTCCGCCTCGAAACCTTAGGCGGGCGTTGCGGCTTGGGAGGCGGGGGGCCCTCTTTTCGAGGAACCACCGTCTCCGAGCCACTCGCTCCACCTCGGGGCGTGGGCGAAGGGGCCGAAGCTCCTTTGTTGCTGTCCTCCTTTCGGGGAACAGCTTTAGGAACCCCGGAAGATGGCCTAGCGACCATCTTCAGGGGTGTTGCCTCCTGTGAGTCTAACGACTCTGTGGAGGCGCGTGGCCGTTTCGCCTTACGGGAAACGGTCACGCTGGGGGAAGAGGGGGGAGCCCTGGTATTAGCCGGGGCTGGGTGTGAACCCTTTTTGCCGCCAGCTCTACCAGGGGAGCGCCCGGGTGTAGTAGAGCCCGCAGAAGGGCTCCGAATGGGCGCGGAAACAACCGTGCTCGTTGGCCTGGATGGGCCAGGAGCAGAGGGTGCTTTTCTAACTATTGAGGCATATGACGTCCCAGGCAGAGCCGGGCGCGCCAGGACCAAGTCCTTAGCCTCGCGGAATGAGAGTCGATCCTGGGCCTGAATGGCCAGGATTTCTTTCTCAAGGAGATATGCACCACATTGCTTCGAAGAAGCAGGGTGCGGCTCTCCGCAATTGACACACTTGGCCACACACGATTTGGACTTATCGTGTGCGACCTTGGAGCAATTTACACAGACTTCGGGTGACCCCGATTTTGCACGTCTACATGATCGATTCGTGTGGCCGAAGCGGTGACAGTAATAGCACCGCCGCGGCAGTGGCACGAATGCCTTTACGCGGTAGCGGTACCAACCGGCACGCACCGACTCAGGGAGCTTGTCACAGTCGAACGTGACGAAGAGTGTAGGGGTGGGTCTCGAGGCCCCTCCCTGTTTTCTCATCACACGTTCGACCTTGACCGCCCCATGGTCGGCCAGCTCTAGGGTGATGTCTTCTATGGAGTAGTCAACGAGTTCCCTCGCATAAACTACTCCTTTTACAAAGTTCATGGTAGAGTGCGGCGTCACACTCACCGGGGTGCCATGAAGTGTCCGAAGAGCACTTATCTTGGCCGCCTCGGCGGGATTCGCCGCATTCGCCAGAAGGCTCCCGTCCGAGAAACGGGTTACCTTCGGCTCTCTACCAATTGCACTAGCTAATCCTCTCCTCTGATGGATCATGTTGCCCTTGGACAACATGGTGCCATCAGTGGAGCGAATAACGAGGAAGCGTTTGAAGCCAGCGGGCTCGAAAACGCCAGGTAACCTCTGAATGAGGGGCCCCGATGTCATCGAGGCTCCGCCCTGTGCACTCTTGGTCTTAGTCAGGGGCTCCGCACACGAGGGGGTAGAGGGGCCGGATGTGCCGATCTTGGCTTGGTCGCCTACCAAAGTGGCAGCAGACCCATCCGTACCCGCAGCCCCCGCGGATGGAGAGGAGCCCCGAGTCTTTTTCGTCTTTCTTGTCTTTTTCTTCTTTTTAGGAGAGGAGGGCGGGGAATGAACCCGCTTTTCACCCCCGCCGGTAGAAGCCCCCAGGCCAGATGGACCGGCCTCAGCCAGGTCCTTCTCTGAAATGGAGAAGGTCCCGGTGGGCGCAGGGGATTCATCCGGAGGAGATCCCTCCCCTCCTTGTCCTGCCTGAGAATCCACAGCCGTTTGATGAGGACCTTGCATAGGGGCGGATTCGGGTTCGGTGCTTGGCGCCAAGCCCGGATTCCCCCCCATGGAAGGCCCTACCTTCTGAGGCTGGTTTTCCTCAAGGACCATGTCTATCACAGGAGGGGCCTCCAATTGGCCATCCCCTCCCAGGACATCGCAGGTCCCCTTGGCAGCGTCATAAGTCTTTAGTGGGGAGGCACAGGCCTTGACCCCGGCAAGGTTTAATATTTTTGCCAGCAGGTCTTTTGAGGGAAGCGACCGAAGGGGCCTGGCTTCCCTCTCCCCCCTAAGGGGGTTTGCCCTACCGAGCCGCTTTGATGTGGAGCGGCTGGCTAAGGGTGGCCTGCTGGCTTTCTTGGCAGTCCCCTTAGAAAGCATAGGAGGGACTGCCGCTGGAGATAGGGAGGTGCCCGAAAGCACCTCCAGAGAATGGGGTGAGGGGGAGTCCCCTACACCCGTAGGCGTAGGAGAGGAGTAAGCCTCCTCTCCGGTTAAAGAGGTATGGAGGGTCCCCTGCGCAAGCACAGGGGGGGGGACCTCCATCTTTTCTGTGGAGCTGCACGAGGGCGGCTCCGTTGTTGTTATAGGGGGAATTAAGGGGAGATGGTTTTTTTTTTCATCATTTGGCATGGTGACCCTCTTTGTTTTACGGGACGCAATCGCTCACCACCTCTTGCAGTAGCCCGCACTGCAAGAGGTGCTTACAGGCCCGGCAGAGCCAGGCGCCGCCATTTGGGACCACCCCTCCCGCCTGGTGGCCTGGCAGTCCTTCGGCATGGCGGCTCCACCTTGAACACGGCGTAAAACGGATAGATTTCGAAGACGAGAGGAAAAGGGATGTGAGGAAGGTATGGGTGGGGATGAAGCAGGTTGTTAAAAGCCAACCACCCCAGACCGGAGCTCAGGGGTTAGGGGACATTGTCCCCTCCCCCCTCAGCCCCGATCCGGGACGATTGGCTGAGGTCAGCTTCTACCCTGTGAAATTAGAGGCTGACCAGAGAAAGTTGTGGGAGAGGTTGTATGAAAAGCGACGAGGTAGGATAGGAATACAGGCTATCTGAAGGAAGGAAGAGAGGCTAAGCTGGGGCCGGACGGGGCGCTGGATCCCGTCAGCACGGCGGCCAGGATGGCAAATCGCCGCGCCCCTTACGGGGGCCCGAGAGCTGTAACTAGGTCTCGAAAGAGTTTCCTGGCCCTAAACCCAAAGGGCTTAGGGTATGACTGGCGTCTCTCGGCGGCATAGGCAGCATCGAAATCAACTGCGGATGCAGTGAGAGCTGTTGGCGACTGAGGGAGGCGCCGGGCTAGCGCGTACAGGCGAATAATGCACTGTACACGTCGTAGAGTGAGTGGCATCTCCCCAGCATCGACTAGTATGGTCTCAATGGAGGAAGTGCGGAAGGTACCGGTCGCAAGGCGAAGGCCGGTGTGGTGGATCGAGTCCACCTTCCGCAATACACGCTCGGCTGCGGATGCATAAAACTCCCATCCGCAGTCGAGCTTCGAACGAACAAAGGATCGATAAAAAAGTAAGACAGTAGCCCTATCAGCGCTGAACGTCACGGAACGGAGAATATCCATGGTGCGGGTACAAAAGACCCTAAGGCTGCGAATATGAGCCTCCCAGGTGAAGCGTCGGTCGAATACAAGACCAAGGAAACGGTGCGACTCAACCACATCCAGGCGCACCCCATTAAGAAACAAATCTGGGTCGGGGTGAAGCCGTAGATGGCGGCAGAAGTGCACCACCTCAGTCTAAGCCAAAGAAAACCGAAACCTGTGCGCTTCGGCATAGCGAGAGACGCGGTTCAATGCCTGTTGGAGTCGACGCTCCAGAGTTGGCATCTAGGCCGCGCCAAAAGAGATCGAAAGGTCGTCCACGTAGAGCGTAGCGAGAACATCTTTCGGCAGCACCGAGGTGATGCCGTTGATGCTCAGGGCGAAGAGTGTGACACTGGGGAGACCTCCCTGCAGGACACCCTCTTCCTGCTCCTTTGGGCCGGAGAGGGCTCCCCCCACCCGTACGCGGAATCGACGATCTCGCAAAAATTGAGATATATACATTGGGAGGCGTCCCCTTGCCCCCATCATGTGGAGAGTTTCCATGATACCGTATCACAATGCGGTATCATAGGCCTTCTCCAGATCGAAAAACACATTCGCGTAGTGCTGTCTACGAAGGAAAGCCTCGCAGACGGCATTTTCCAGTCGGAGCAGAGCATCCGACGTGGAGTGGAACTTGCGGAAGCCGCACTGTTCAGAAGACAGATAGCCTCCGCTGTCCAGGAAAAAGGCTAATCTAACATTTACCAATTTCTCCATCAACTTGCGCACGCAAGAGGTTAGAGAGATTGGGCGGAAACCGGTCGGAGTAGAGTGATCTCTCCCCGGTTTGCGAAAGGCGAGCCCAGTAGCGATTCGCCCGGAATCTGGGAGAAGACCCTCCACCCAAATCCTGTTGAACAGATCTAACAGAAAGGCCATGCCTCGCTCACCCAGGTGTCGAAGCATGGCGTACGGGACATCTTCCGGACCATGGGCAGTGTCCGCGCACGAAGCGAGAGCGGAGCGCAACTCACTCACAGTAAACTTGTCGTTTGAGGGTTCTCCGCCTCTAGAGGTAAAGTCCAGCCGACGGCCTTCCGCGACATCACGGCGCGCATTGAATGCTGGCGGAGCAGCATCCCGGCTAGAGAATGCGGAGAAAGCGGTCGCTAAGGATTCCGCCACGGACGCGGGGTCCGAGATTGCGGTCCCATTCTCCTGGAGAACGGGAGGGGGGTCCTGCGAGAACTTGCCACGAATCCTTTTGACTCGCTTCCACACCTCTGCTAAAGGGGTCTGCCCGTTAAGTGAAGACACGTATGCCCGCCAAGAAGAGCCGCGGGCGTGCTTCGAAATATACCGGAACCTAGCCCTAGCACGACGAAATTCAGCGACAGTGAAATCGTTCGGGCGGCGCTTATAGCGCATGTAGGCATAACGCTTCTGTTTGAGGGCCGTATCACACTCGGCCGATCACCATGGGAGTGGTCGGCGTGCAAAACGGCCAGACGTCCTAGGAATAGTAATCAGGCCCACGGCGATGAGGTTGCCGGAGAAGAACTCAACGGCCTCATCTACCGACCTAAACTCCTCGACTGAGATAGAGAATTCAGTCATTTCCGCGCCAAGCACCATCGAGGTGGGCTCTCAGGCGGCAGTTGCCCATGAAATGCTATTTGAATGGAAAAGTGATCACTAACATGGAGTTCATCGACCACCCCCCAATCAAAATCAGGCTGTGCATCCGAAGAGCACAAAGATAGATCAAGGCAAGAAAATGAAGCGGTTCTCGGACAGTGATGCGTAAACTCATCCACGTTTAGGACACCTATCTCAAGCTCTTCGATCAGATCGGCAAGGACTTGTCCCCTGGGATTTATTGAGTAATCTCACCAGAGAGGATGCCTGCCGTTCAGATCTCCAAGCAAGAGAAAGGGCCTCGGCAACCGTGCCACGACGCGGCGGAAGTCCCCCGCATCTAAGTCAGCTGACGGTGGAATGTACACAGAAATGATAGTATACCTCCTATTCCGGTGCTGCCTGAAAGGAGGTATCTAAAGAGAAAGGAAGAACGGAGACATCATGCCGAGTGTAAACGGCGCATCCCCCAGCCCGGCCATCCCGTGATGGTGGGGTCGCAAGACCCTTATACCCCGGGAGGTAGGGCAGGGGGCACGCGCCTAGCATGGTCTCCTGCAAAAAGATAGCTAACAGGGAACGGGATGAGACGAGCCTCCGCAGCTCCTCCCAGTTAGCCCGGAGTCCACGGCAATTCCATTGAAGGAATATGCCCTCCAGGCCTAGCTCGGAGGAGACGCGGGGGCCCTCCGGAACATAAGACCCTCACGGGAATGGCCGTACGCTTACAGGAGGAAGAACCCAGGGCGCTGTTGGCCGCACAAAGCGCTGTCGCCTTCGAGGACTTATTGGGGAGGTTGAGCTCGCCATGCGAGTCTTTTCCTTCCTCCGCCTCGAAACCTTAGGCGGGCGTTGCGACTTCGGAGGCGGGGGTCCCTCTTTTTGAGGAACCACCGTCTCCAAGCCACTCGCTCCACCTCTAGGCGTGGGCGAAGGAGCCGAAGCTTCCTTGTTGCTTTCCTCCTTTCGGGGGACAGCTTTAGGAACCCTGGAAGATGGCCTGGCGACCAGCTTCAGGGGTGTTGCCCCCTGTGAGTGTAACGAGTCGGTGGAGGCGCGTGGCCGTTTCGCCTTACGGGAAACGGTCACGCTGGGGGAAGAGGGGGAGAGCGCTGGTTTTAGCCGGGGCTGGGTATGAACCCTATTTGCCGCCAGCTTTACCAGGGAAGCGCCCGGGTTGAATAGAGCACGCAGAAGGGTTCCGAATAACGCGGAAACAACCGTGCTCGTTGGCCTGGATGGGCCAGGAGCAGAGGGTGACTTTCTAACTACTGAGGCATATGACGTCCCAGGCAGAGCCGGGCGCGCCAGGACCAAGTCCTTAGCCTCGCGGAATGAGAGTCTATCCTGGGCCTGAACGGCCAGGATTTCCTTCTCAAGAAGATATGCACCACATTGCTTCGAAGAAGCTGGGTGAGGCTCTCCGCAATTGACACACTTGGCCACACACGATTTGGACTTATCGTGTGCGACCTTGAAGCAATTTACACAGACTTCGGGTGACCCCGACTTTGCACGTCTACATGAGCGATTCGTATGGCCGAAGCGGTGACAGTAATAGCACCACCGCGGCAGTGGCACGAATGCCTTCACGCGGTAGCGGTACCAACCGGCACGCACCGACTCAGGGAGCTTGTCACAGTCGAACGTGACGAAGAGTGTAGGGGTGGGTCTCGAGGCCCCTCCCTGTTTTCTCATCACACTTTCGACCTTGACTGCCCCATGGTCGGCCAGCTCTAGGGTGATGTCCTCAATGGAGTAGTCAACGAGTTCCCTCGCATAAACTACTCCTTTCACAAAGTTCATGGTAGAGTGCGGCGTCACACTCACCGGGGTGCCATGAAGTGTCCGAAGAGCACTTATCTTGGCCGCCTCGGCGGGATTCGCCAGAAGGCTCCCGTCCGAGAAACGGGTCACCTTCCGCTCTCTACCAATTGCACTAGCTAATCCTCTCCTCTGATGGATCATGTTGCCCTTGGACAACATGCTGCCATCAAAGGAGCGAATAACGAGGAAGCCTTTGAAGCCAGCGGGCTCGAAAACGCCAGGTAACCTCTGAATCAGGGGCCCGATGTCATCGAGGCTCCGCCCTGTGCACTCTTGGTCTTTGTCATCGTCAGGAGCTCCGTACCCGGGGAAGCAGAGGGCCCGGATGTGCCGATCTTGGCTTGCTCGCTTGCCAAAGTGGCAGCAGACCCATCCGTCCCCGTAGCCCCCGCGGATTGAGAGGAGCCCCGAGTCTTCCTCGTCTTTTTGGTCTTTTTCGTCCTTTTCTTTTTTGGAGAGGAGGGCGGGGAATGAACCCGCTTCTCACCCCCGCCGGTAGAAGCCCCCAGGCCAGATGGACCGGCCTCAGCCAGGTCCTTCCCCGAAATGGAGAAGGTCCTGGTGGTCGCAGGGGCATCATCCGGAGGAGATCCCTCCCCTCCTTGTACTGCCTGAGAATCCACAGCCGTTTGATGAGGACCTTGCATAGGGGCGGATTCGGGTTCGGTGCTTGGCGCCGAGCCCGGATTCCCCCCCATGGAAGGCCCTACCTTCTGAGGCTGGTTTTCCTCAAGGACCATGTCTATCACAGGAGGGGCCTCCAGTTGGCCATCCCCTCCCAGGACATCGCAGGTCCCCTTGGCAGCGTCATAAGTCTTTAGTGGGGAGGCACAGGCCTTGACCCCGGCAAGGTTTAATATTTTTGCCAGCAGGTCTTTTGAGGGAAGCGACCGAAGGGGCCTGGCTTCCCTCTCCCCCCTAAGGGGGTTTGCCCTACCGAGCCGCTTGTACGAGGGGCGGTCGGCAATGGGCTGCCTGCTGGCTTTCTTGGCAGTCCCCTTAGAAAGCAAAGGAGGGACTGCCGCTGGAGATAGGGAGGTGCCCGAAAGCACCTCCAGAGAAGGGGGTGAGGGGGAGTCCCCTACACCCGTAGGCGTAGGAGAGGAGTAAGCCTCCTCTCCGGTTAAAGAGGTATGGAGGGTCCCCTGCGCAAGCACAGGGGGGGATACCTCCATCTTTTCTGTGGAGCTGCACGAGGGCGGCTCCGTTGTTTTAGGGGGAATTAAGAGAAGATGGTTTTTTTTCATCATTGGTCATGGTCACCCTCTTTGTTTTACAGGACGCAATCGCTCACCACCTCTTGCAGTAGCCCGCACTGCAAGAGGTGCTTACAGGCCCGGCAGAGCCAGGCGCCGCCATTTGGGACCACCCCTCCCGCCTGGTGGCCTGGCAGTCCTTCGGCATGGGGGCTCCACCTTAGACACGGCGTAAAACAGATAGAATGTGAAGAGGAGAGGAAAAGGGATGTGAGGAAGGTATGGGTGGGGATGAAGCAGGTTGTTAAAAAAAACCCATCCTGAACCGGAGCTGAGGGGTTAGGGAACAATGTCCCCTCCCCCCTCAGCCCCCATCCGTGGTGGTTGGCTTGAGAAGAAGGTCAGCATTCTACCCTGTGAAATTAGAGGCTGACCAGAGAAAGTTGTGGGAGAGGTTGTATGAAAAGCGACGAGGTAGGGGAGAAATCGGGCTATGTGAAGGAAGGAAGAGAGGCTAAGCTGGGGCCGGACGGAGCGCTGGATCCCGTCAGCACGGCGGCCAGGATGGCAAATCACCGCACCCCTTACGGGGACAGAAAGCATGAGAATGACATTCGTGTTTCAGATCTGGCTTTAGAATATGGTTTAGCAAAGTCGTCGATTTGTACCATCCTTAAGAACAAGGAAGCAATAAAACAAGCTAAAGTTGCCAAAGGAGTGACTGTGATCACCAAGCAAAGATCTCAGACATTAGAAGTGAAAAGTTGCTACTGATTTGGATCAACGAAAAGCAGTTGGCAGGCGATAGTATTTCGGAGACAATAATTGGTTTTGTTGTAAAAATTTGAATAAGCAATCATCTGGGATCCAGGAACGGATTAATCCATTTTACATTGACTCCTATGGGGAAAATTGTTAAAGTTTTTAAACTCTTTGGTTCGCAAATGGCTTTCAGCAACAAATTAAATTTGAAAACCGAGGTTCCACTGTATATTACCAATGATGATGCTTAATTTAACTAAAATATAGAATGTTAGGGGCAGTAGGTTATTTAAGTATTTTGTAAATTGATTAGGACCAGTTACATTTCCTTATGCTGGCCCACATACAGTTGACATAACTTCAGCTCAACGACATTGAGAAGCTGATGACAGCACTCTTGATGTTGTTCTCACATACAGTCCAGTGACCAGAGGCCTTTCCATGTATCTCAAGCTCTTACAGCCCTCATTCTTGATGGCCCTGGACATTGTGATCACTAAGATGTTGTTTTTCATGAGCATTGAAGGCCTTTCTCATAGCCAAATGATTGACAACTTGGTCTGCCCAAACAAGGTAGATCTTTGGGGTCTTCCCCATTCTTAAGCCTCTCAGCGACTCTGTGGATGGTCATCTAGCTAATGTTGAGCTGCTAGGCAATGACAGACTTGTCCAGACTCATGCATAGGAGTAGAGATCTCGACACACCTGAACACAATGGAAAACACATTTAAATGACACTTGCTAGAAGAGTAGAACTTTAAGTTTGTTTGACAGAATTTTTTATATCACACATTTAATATTCTCAAAATATTAAAAAAAACAAGTGTAACAGAACTTTTGTAAAACTTAGTACTGTTATTTCTTCTTGTAATATTGTAGGATATTTGCCCAATTGTGTTCTTTTGGGGTGATTGTAAGCAAAAATGTGGCAAAATAGAGTTATTTTGCCTTTGAACTGCCAATATAGAAAAACAAATTTAGACAAGGCACACAAAATGTTAAAAGTAATATAATATAAAGTTATTACAGTAAAGTCAATAATAACCTAAGTTATAAATGCAAGTGGAATCTGGAAATTAACAAAATCAGACGCAACAAATATGAACAAGTTTGAGGGGCAAATTATATAGGAAAGTGAGATGAAACAAGAAGAAACTATGGCATCCAATGTCAAATATTTCTATTACAGCATAATTATAGATTTGTGAGGTAATTTGGAATAAGAGTGGTGCAGCCATTTTAGACTACTAAAGTCTGTAATACTTTTTTTATGTAGGATTGTAATAGTGCTCTAGGAGTGATAATTCCGATGGCATAGAGGATCCATCACCCTAAAGTCACAAAATGTCAATATTTCAACTTGATTGTGCAACTCAAGGATTTTACCACAGTGCTATCTTGAATTGTCATGAGATGCCTAATATATGCTTGTGCATTTGCTTTTAATGTTTTTTTTTATTTTCCACATATTTTAGGCCACTAAAGCATGTAATATTGTTTCCTATTGTTGTAATAGTGTCCTAGGAGTATATTTGGATGACAGAGTGACAATCAGGCATTAAAAAGTCACAAACAGAGAATATTTCAACCCAATACTGAAACAATAATTCTTCTAAGACACCACCTAGAAATAATATTGCTTGTGCTTGTGTTTCACTATTTCTTTAAGGGCAGACTAAGTGATACTCGCTCATGCGTTTACAGGAAATTTCCAGAACATTCCCACCACAATTTTTTGCCCATTAAATATATTTTCCTCATATTTTTAGGCTTGCATGGAGTTAGTTTCACATTTATATGAGCACAGCTACCACATAAAATAAGCAATTTTCAGCGAAAATGAGTGATTTGCAGAGACAACGATGATAAAAAAAATGAGACATCGGTAATATTGAATAAAAGGAGCACACAGGTTTTAGGTTACTAAAATCTATAATATTTCTTTGCATCGTTGTAATAATGTCTAGGAGTAATAGTTTGATGGCACAGAGGGTCTATCACAATTTATAAAGTCACAAAAAGTCAAAATTTCAATCCAATTTTGCAATACAAGTATAATTCTACATTATCTTAAAATGCTTAAATTACGCTCAGTTTGTTTTTAATGTTAATATGAGTTACTTTTTATTTTCAAAATAACAATGTAGAAGGTTAGAGATAGTATAGTATTTAAGCATGTTTAGTAAACTTTTATGTTAAAAAAAGAAGTTAAACTTTAGATATACAGAGAAAGGGGGCCTAACCAACCGCTGGAATAATTTACTATTAATGAGGAATTTAATTTTCATTGTGACAGAAACATTATTTACTCAGGTAATAAAAGCGTCTGCATTGAGGTGCAGGTTTAAAAAATCTCCTGTGGGATTTTTTCCCAAATGCACTCAACTCCCCCATGCCAGAATCTTGGCGGACTAGTTTTCTCATAAGATAATTCATTATTTTGAAAAATACTCAGAGAAAACAGTCAAAATAGATGAGGCAAAATTGGAACGCGAAAGTTCTAAGCAATAATGTATAAGGTTAGGAGTAGTAGGTCATTTAAACATATTTAGTTTTGTTAATTCTAGTTATTAATGCCAAAAAATTGCCACCAGATCGTGTTAATAAACATGCGTCCATGCAGTGCAGCCTTGAGCTGGCGGAATAAAAAGTAAAAAGTAGTCGCTAGGGGATTCCAGTGATGGACCCACGTTTCATCACCTGTCACTATGTGTGACTCGAATCCTGCAGGGTCTTGGTTGTACAGGAGCAGTAGCTCCTCTGAACTTTGACGACGTTGAAGTCGATCATGGGGCATGAGGTTTCTAGGGACCCAACGGGCAGAAACCTTGGTCATGGCCAAATTGTCGTGGATGATGTTGATAATACTTCCATGTGATATTCCAAGTTCTCGCTCGATTTCTTCAACCTTCACCCATCAATTTTTGAGGATCATCCTCTGCACATGGGCCACATTGTCCTCGTTGGTCACATCTGACGGGCGTCCTGGACAGGGGTCATCTTCAAGGGACTCACGACCATGGCGGAACTCCTTATTCCAGCGAGCAATGGTTGCATAGGGAGGGGCGGTGTCGGTGTACACCGCAACCATGCGTTCATGGATCTCTTTTGCATTCTTGCGCTCCTTGGTCAAATATTTGATCACTGCGGGGTGCTCAACCTTCTCCATTGTTGAAAAATTTGTGACTGATGATCTGCGATCAACTACTGCTTATTAAATAGAAGAGGCAGGAGCGTGCTGCAGGTCCTGCCTTGTCATAAGTTGTCCTAACACCCCCACAAACAGCCATCCCCCTACCAATTCGCAAAACTTATTGACCGTCCCTTGTAAATAGTAAGTGCGTAAAAACAGTACTAATGGTGTTTTTAGGGTAATATTTTACATTAGTGACTCAGGCATTGTTGTTGTATTCCATTCCAAATTGAACGATATTGTGTTTCTTCTTTCGTTCATTTGTGCATGAAGGCACTATTTTTGTTGGAGTGAACACTGGGAAAAATAAAAATAACTAAAAAGCTTTTGTTACTTGAATCCAGTTTTGAGCCAGACTATGGGTTGCCATTATAGCCCCCCCCCTCCCCCCATTCACTTATCTTCAGGAACAAAGGACAAAGCATTATGGATAAAATGAAAAAAAAAATGCCTGAGTCACTAATGTAAAAATTTACCTTTTTTAGGCATTATTTATGGCTACATTTTCGTGTGTAAAGCAAATAGAGTAGTAATCAGATTGCTAGTATCTTAAAAATAAGAGCTTTCTACACCTAACCGAAGCCATAAATGATGACTAGAATGCCTAAAAACACCAGTAGTACTGTTTTTACTACAAAAACAGCGTAGGTTTTCTGAAGTTTCACCTATATTTAATATACATTATATAGCATTTGCATATTTTGGATACGGTAGGATTCGTTCTAACACAATTGCGATTTTTTAACTTTTAAAATGATGCACACAGATGTTATTTTCAACTTCTGGAACTTAAAAATAACATATTAGTCACTTATTGAAAACAGGCTATTGTTTTGGTAAATTTGAGGCCTATTTGTACCAACTTTTGATCTAATCTTTCCGCATCATTTCTCTTATTCTCATTTGGCCATTAACCAACAGCATTCTTTCTTATATTTCTGACATAACGACTTGGGCATTTGTTTCCTGTTATCCCATAATGCTTCATCCTTTGGTCCAAAATGTTTCATTGTACTTGTTACTAAGGCATGAGCGAATTGAGCAGGAGGTATGGAGGTGGGGAGAGGGGGAGCCACCCTCATAATGACAACCCATTTTATAGCTCAATAATGCTTTCCAGTAACCAAAGGTATATACGAATAATCTATAAATAATACTTAGCACACTTTAGTAATTTAATTGGAACTAGTGCAGATGAACAAAACCTGAAACACGATATTGTTGAATTTGGAACAAAATACAACAAAGGCACCCAAGACACTACTCGCTACGATTACCTTCAGTTTATAGAGTATAATAGCATGTAGTGTCTTTGCTCATAATATCATAATATGAGTAGTTTTTGATGATGATTGTAAGGCATTAGAAATATATGGGGCTCACAGTGTGAGATAAAGAGGTGACTTAAGAATTAAATACATTTGGCTTTAAAAATTTTAAATGAATTTGAAAATGTGTTTTTATATGCATTTTTATGTGTACTTTTTATATCTGAAACTTATTTTTGCTGGAAATACATACTTTTCCTACTGTGGAATTTCAGCGAATTCTGGGAAAAATGAGTGTCAGATCTGAAAAGTACATATAAAAACATTTTTTAAATTATTTGCAAATATGTGTTAAAACGAATCTTTAAAAATATTTTTTTGAAATAGAGATATTTATAACAAAATGCCCACAAAATAGAAGTTGGTCATTTATGGAAAATTTACCAACAAATGTTTAAAAATTTGGTCAAACTTTAGAAGACCTACGCCGTATTTTTAGTGTTATACAAGTACTCACAGTCTTTTTAGGCATTCCTATCAGCAGATATGGTTTCAGGTTGGTGCAGAAAGTACATATTTTTAAGATATTATACCTTAAAGGGGTTAAAATTAACATTAAAATACAGCGAGCCTTGCTTTCTTTTAATGTGAAAATACCATTATTTTCACAAATTGGCAACCCTTAGTTCAACTTTATTTTAAACATTGGCAACCATGGAGACAAGCAGTTAAAAAGAGAGTGATTTTTACAAGCTCAGTTTGTTTGACTTTAATACCCACACCTTTTGCGATAGAAGTGGAAAAGAAGAGCAGCTCTATTATAAAGGTGGAGATGGTTTAGCTTATGTCATGAATTGATTATTTATTAGGTAATAAATATGAAGATAGTGCCACTGACATTTAGCAATCGCCTTTTGCATTCAAATCTGGTGTTAACCTTTCTAATTAGGAGTATTACAAGGTTTTTTTTAATGTGGGAAGGGGGGGTGCAACCACCAGCAATTAAGTAGGGGATGAGGGGCTTCCCCCCTCATTTCAAAAGTAACAAAAAAATGTTACTTATTGACCAAAATAGCATATAGTAGGCAGCATTATTGACTTTATTATTTTGATAAACATGCAGAGCCAATCGCATTAATTGTTGGCCAGAAAGAGCACCTGCTAAACTAAAGTTTACCTAAATGCATATACAAATAATCTAGAAATAAATAGTAAGTATATAAAAACAGTAGTAATGGTGTTTGTCAGCATTTTAGTCATCCTTTATGGCTTCATTTTTGAGAAGAAAGCAGTAATTTTTAAGATAGTATCCCTGCAAATAGTGCTATTATCTTAAAAATAAGTGCTTTCCGCACCTAAGTGAAGCTGTAAATGATGATTAGAATGCCTAAAAACACCGTTAGTATTGTTTTTGCTCAAAAATATGGTAAATGTTGCGAGTATGGGCAGATGTGATTCTAGCTTATTTGGGGGGCTATTTTTAGTGTTTTTCTGCTATCCCACTGGCCAATCACAGATCTGTATTCTTACTTCTTAGAGTTTATTTCTGTGGCCCTCCATTCAAAACTCTTCTGGTTCATCAGGTGGGCCCTCAAAAATTACTTAGTTAGGCAAATGAACAGCATTATACTTTATATGGCGCATTTATTGTTTGGTCTGTTAAATCATATGCTTTGGCAAATAGGTACATCTTCATCTTCTTCTTAAATACTTCCATTTTCATTGAATTTAGGATTGACTGCGGTAATTTATTATACAGCTTAGCTAAACAATATCTGAAAGATCTTTTCCCGTATTCAAGATTAATTTGTAGGACAGTGAGTTGATTATGAAGACCATATCTTCTCGAAAGGTGTCTAAATAGGTAAGCTGGACACTTATTTTCTAATGCCAAATGAATTATACAACATAACTTGTATTCGACTCGTGCTTTGAGTGGTAGCCAATGTAGATTTATCAGGCTAGGTGTGACTCTGTCTCTTAAGTTGGTATTTGTTACAAGTCTTGCAGCTTTATTCATCACAACTTGTATTCGTTTCAGGAGCTTGTTTGGTAGGTGATAGTAAAGGCTGTTGTAGTAATCTAACCTAGTGAGGATGTGGTTTGCTGTCAACATCTTAAGGCAGTTTCTGTTCAAGAACTTTCTTATGAAATAAATACTTCTCAGATGGTAATTTGTTGCCTTGACCACCGCATTTATTTGACCTCTAAAAGTGAGATTTTCATCAAAGAGAACACCAAGATTCTTAACCATAGATTCAACTTTTACTTGGTGAGAATTGATGACAATGTGTTCCAGGCTATATTCTCTTCTAAGACGAGTCAGGTTCTTTTTTGATCCCACAAGCATCAATTTGGTCTTATCCTCATTTAACTTTTGAATTTTTTTTCTTTAGCTAGCATTTGATGGTCATAATAAGTTCAACAACTTGGGCAATGCTCAGGTTAACCACATTGATGATAGATTGTCCATGACTATCATCTGCAAAGAGTTGATGTTCAATGCCGAACCTTTGGAATATATTTGTCAGCTATTTCATGTATATAAGGAACAGGATAGGGCCAAGTACTGATCCCTGAGGCACACCCCTAATAAGTGACCTTGACTCAGATAATTTATCATTGATTTGAACTCTATATGTTCTGTCCTTCAGATAACTGGAAAACCATTTGTATACCTTGCCCCTGACTCCAATATTCCTTAAATCATTCAAGAGTAGATCATGAGCAAGTATCAAAAGCAGCAGACAAGTCCAAAAGAAATATTAAAGAGATTTTACATTCATCCAAGGATGTAAGTAGATCAACAAGCACTGCAAGCAGTCATTTCCGTTGAGTGATTCGGGCATTAAGCTGACTGGCATTCAGGAAGAACATTGTTCAATGAAAGATAATCATTGAATTGTTATAGGACACATTTTTCAATAATCTTTGATAAAAATGATGAGTTTGAGACAGGCGTATAGTATTTGTACTCATTTCCATTGGCTTCTCCTTTATAGAGCAGATGCATCACCGCAGCCTTCTCAGACAGTGGAAATATTTCAGACTTGAGACTAAGATTAACAATATGTATTAGTGAAAATAAAGACCAATTTATGATAATTTGCCGAGCCAAGAATAAGAGAGATAGGGAATGGATCATTGTAATTGTGGGTCTTCTTTAGGTTGCTTATGATATTAGTCACAAGCTTTGATTTTTTTTTTTTTTTTTTTTAAGAGCTCATCTGGCGACTGCCTACTTGGGCATTAGTCGCCGTATTAAAACTGGCCTAGTTCTAGGCTACTTTAAGATGAAATTAAAGAGAGAAAAAAAAAAAAAAAACACCCCAAAAGGGGGAAAGGAAGCAAGCTGGTGCGTCGGGGAGAGGTCCCCCCGGCGCAGGAGCGTGCAACTAAAGAAAAAAAAATAAACAAAAAACGCAAAAAAAACAACAAAAAACAAAACAAACAAACCTTGCTTAAATAATAGGGAGAAGGCCAGCCTCCCCCAAGAAGTCAACAAGTCAGTGTGCACGAATCTGTCCCGAGCACAAGGGACAGGCGGTAGTGACCCCGCCCATCCCGGTACTGGGACAGGTATCGTGCGCGAAGATCACCCAGACTGGGACATTCGACAAGAATGTGCCGAACAGTCTGGGGGACGACGCAGTCGTTGCAATAGGGCGCAGGCGAGCGCTCCATCAGATAGCGATGCGTCAGACGAGTGTGTCCGATTCGGAGATGACAGAAAGCAACCTGAAGCCGCCGCGGCATTGGGGGATAGGTCCATGGGAACAGTCGCGGCGCAATGGCACGCAACTTTAAGTTCCCTTCGACCGTCTCCCATCTCCTTTGCCAAGCAGTCCGAAGAGCTGCCCGTATTCCTGCCATGTAGTCGGTGTGAGGAAGAGCTAAACGCTGGTCCGGTCGCAGAGTCCTCGCGGACTCTTTGGCGCGCTCATTCCCCGCAACTCCTACATGTCCAGGAACCCAGCAGAAGATAATCTCGACATCTGCCCGGCTCGCCAAAACCGTGGCATCACGGATTTCGCGAACCAGGGGATGCGGAGATTCCAATGCCCCGAGAGCACTCAGGGCGCTTTGTGAGTCGCTATAGATCACAATCCGGTCTCCGAACCGGGCACGTCGCGTAATCTCCCGTACCGAGTGGTGTATTGCCACCAGCTCGGCAGTGAAGACAGACGCAGCGCCTGGTAGAGCCCCGCTGACTTCAAACAGAGGGGATACGGCGTGGAAGCCGACCCCCTCTTGAGACTTGGAGCCATCCGTATACACTGGCACGGTACCAGCGCGACACGATGTGTGCTCCAAAAAGGTCGAACGCAATACTCCCGGCGCAGTACAAGCTTTGAGAGCAGAGGCGTGGCGACAAATAGCCAAATGTGGTACCCTCCAGGGTGGCGTCCTGGGCAGAACCAGGGGCGCCACCGGCCCGAGAGCTATATCTACCTCTCGAAGGAGTTTCCTGGCCCTAAACCCAAAGGGCTTCACAAGCTTTGAGTTAACCTCACCAAAATTGGTAAGTCCTTTTGCTGGTACAGGTGGATGTGGTAACACAAGTTCATATACCTGACCTACATCATCAGGTATGTTTAGCTCATCAACAATAATATTAATTTTCTCTTCAAAGTATTTTTCAAATTTGTTGGCTAAATCCTCTTCATCATTATTCAATGGCAGAGTCTAGTCCTTTGATTTTCCAGTGACTTGATCAATGAACCTGTAGAGCTTTTTGGAGTCCTTGGCATGTTTAGTAACTTTATTTCTATTATAGTTTGTTTGTGTTTTCTCATTAATTTGTATACTTCATTTCTGGCTGTAACAAATTCTCTTCTGGTATCATAATTTTTATTTTGGTAACATTTCAGTTTCAGGGCACACGGTAAGTGGCGCTGTTTATAGGCTACAATATATGTCTTATGACATCAGACGGTAGCATCAGATGTGAACAATTACGGTGTTATATTTTTTTGTATACAAGTATATACTGGGGGGCTGTGCCTCCCAGACGCCCCCGCCCAAAATTTAGTGAAACTCAGGATCATCACAGGGTGGTCCCCCCACAGTGATATCTCCCCCATGAGAACTCCCCTTGAATTTACTGAGAGGGGGGTTCCCAACAGCTTTTTACTGGCAGAAAAACCTAACCTAATGACAAACAATACTTACTTTTATAGGTTTCTTGATTAGTTTATGTGCCTCTAAATAATCTAAAAGTTTTTCGCAGTCATGCAAAATAAACCTGAATTTGAATAACAAAGAAGTACAACTAGAGCACAAAAAGGCCATAAACAAAGAGAAACAAATGCTAAGCGGGTTCTATTTATAGCTACGACGTTGCCAGTAAGAAGCTGTTATCATTCACTGCGAAAAAAAATATGAAAACAAAAAAACAAAACAATAAAAGACATCAAGAAACCTTACCTAACTTAGAAAAAACTATAAACGAGCAGAGGCGCAGATATTTAGTAAATAATACAGACTAAAAGTTACAAATCCCCAAAACAACAAAAAAATATAACACCGTAATTGGTCACATCTAAAGCTACCGTCTGATGTCATAAGAGATATATTGTAGCCCAAAATTGTATCCTACTAACAGCGCCACCTACCGTGCGGCCCAAATCTAAAGTATTACCAAAGTAGCTAGGAAAAATAGCCCAAAATAAGCTAGGATTCGGATCCGGCCATAATCGCAACATTTACTAATATAAGGCGCAGGTCTTATGAAGTTCCACCTAAAAATTACCAGAGAAAAATACGGAGTGAATATTTTTAGAAATATTTTAGGTAATTGTGAAGACTATGGGCAGATGCGACTCTAGTTTATTTTTTGGGCTACTTTTGATTGTTTTTCTGCTATCGCACTGGCCAATCACAGATCTGGATTCAGTTTCATAAATGACCAATCAGAAAGCTGTATTTGTTTCAAGGCTTTTTGTGCTTTTTATATTTATCAAAACTTGGTTTTTCTTATATTTTAGATGTTTTTCCCCCTTATATCCTACCTACCCTATGCCTGACATTATTTAGTCTTTTTATTTAATGGGTACTTAATTTCCCATTGTTTAATGCTCGATTAAACCATATTTCGGTGTTGTTAAGGAAGTCTTACGTCTTAATTCTGACGAAAACAGTACTTTTTCATTTTTTCTGTTCTGTATTTATTTCTCTTCTTTGATTTTTTTAACAGGTTTTTTACGACCTTCATTTTTATTATTGTTCCAAATGGATGCGTTCAGTATTAGTGTTTTTATTACTATATATGTGTAGTTCAAGAAACACAAATGGTCAATTTCAGTAAAAAAAAAGTCACGAAATTTCCGGGAACAATGCTCTACTTTTCCGTCCGCATCTCTCATATTTAAACGATCACCCACGCTGTTTCCGCTCATTTGTCAAAATTTCATTTTCGTGTTAAGTTTGTTTGTTACCTATTCAACGTTTCGGTGCTATTTTAACCGACGAGAAATATGTTGCATTTCTCGAAGCCCATGGGCCGTGTAGTGGAAGGACAGTGGGTTTTGGGAGGGTTCGAATGTGGAACAAAGAGAATTTTCATTGTTTCGGTGGCAAATCGAGAAACCCTCCTCGCAGCGATAAAAAAGTGGATTTTGCCGGGCACGACAGTCGTATCTGACGGATGGGCAGCCTATTCAAATTTGTCATCTGAAGGATATGAACATCTTACCGAATTCTGGCTTGCTGCCGGTAAACTCTACCCACCCGTCTGGCGTAAGTATTAACGATTATTTTGAGCGTCGGCTCGTTGTTGGGTACGGCTCGCCGCAGGGATAACTCTGCGATGACCCTGAGTTTCAATCCTTTGGGGGGGGGGCACAGCCCCCCAGTATAAAAATGAAAATAGCCATAAAATTCTTCGATTTCATCTCTAAAAAAGTAACACCGGAAAGTAGCCCAAAATAGCCCACAAAAACTAGGCCTACGATCTGCCCATAGTCTTCACAATTACCATATTTTATAGTTATTAGTAGGTATGTGTAATTTTGCTTCACCAGTGACATACTATTTTAACATAACATATAAGATAAGCCATACCTTTATTTTCGGTGTTTGTTAAGCATAACTTAAAATGTTTCACCAACTCATGATTTGTCAATCTGCCTCCCCGATAAACCATAAAATCTTTAACAGAATCGAAAGTTAACTCAACAACACTCGGATCTGCCATTGTTTATATTTATAATATTCTTTCTTCTTTTAACTTCCTCACAGTTCCGTACCAACAAGCAGTTGCGAGGTATTAAGCAGTACACCACTCATGATTCATTGCTATGTAGTGGTAAAAAAAAACAAAAAAAACAAGTGTTACACATCTTGCAGTCCAGTTATTCTTCTCTTATTATGACTAATAACAGGTCTTTAACTTAGTTTCAAATCACTGCTCGGCAAACTAAGACGACGTTTACCGCTACAGAAGTGTTATGTTGACTTATTTCAAACCTTTAACGCTTTTATGTGGGGATTATTTTTAGCTGATCTTATAACAGTGGTAAGATTCTGCTAGAATTCTTACTCAACTTGGATATGATTTTATTGCTGCTTAGTCTTTGTGCATAAATTCTACTATTATTTGTTAAAGGTAGCTAAGAGTTATTCCAAAAAATCTGGGTAATTGTTTTGGGGACATTACACCTTTCGTTTCTATCAGCAATGCCTCTTCACTGAAAATCATAATTTGTTTGGAATTTTGAAGTATATCCCTACCTTAGGACAGGCATGAGACTACTGTGGGGTGATGGAGCGTGCTCATTTAATGCTTTTCAGCCAGTAGAGTTTGTGTTTTGTTTATGGTGCAACAAACTGCAAACGTCATAAGCTTCGGTCATTGATGTAATACCTACAATTTGGCAACCATCGCAAAGGCCACTGAAATCGAAACTCAATAAGGCTAAGAACCGTATAATGTTGAAAGCCTTTTATTCCTAAAATAGTTTCAGGAATAAAACTCCCCTACCGGAAATAGCCGGATAAGAATATGAATTTGGCTCACAAACACAAGGTGAAGTGACCCAGCGTCACATCCCCGGATGGGGTATGGCTAAGAAAAGCTCGGGTCAAAGGACTATTGACTAGAGGACGAAAAAGACAAAGGAATAGATAAAATTCAGGATTCAAAGGCCAGGCCCACACCCTTGGCAACTTGGACCCCATTCAATATACTAATTGCATTGCCCCGCTGAACAGCAATACTTAGTCTCTGCTTGAACCATCCAGCCTCCCTAGGGTCACCAGTAGAGGATAACCTATTTATTTAATTATCCGTGCACTTTAAGAGCCAAAGAGCCCACTAGTTTCAATGGCTATTGGCTCAAACAGAAACCCCTCAGTCAGGGCAAAATACCTAATTCTTTTGGATATTTTTGTGGCTGTTGCAGCTGAAGCTGCAGATACAGCTGACCTGTTAGTAATATGCTCTACATAAGTGTTTACACAGGTTACATCCCAATACAGACTTTTCCATTCATAAAAGGAAACATTGTTATCTCATCCGGACGCTTCCCATCTCATCAGTCAAGTCCAACTGGCTCCAAAACAGGGTTCGGTATACTATATCATTAAGGGCAGAGTGCCTGGTATCTTTCCAGTAACCAGCTTACATGACAAAAGGTGCAGACCTAGAGGATCAACGCCAGATCCCCATTTACACCTATGTGGCTCACAAATTGGCGCACCCACCCTCAAAGTTATGGTAACTCTAAGGGTTTCCGGATCCAACTGAGTTCTCAAAGATGGGACCAGGATGGCTGACAACCAATAGACAATATCACGATGCCCCGTAGACTTCTATCTTCAGTCTGACAATAATATTTGTAATCCTAGTGAGAACCATAAATATCATTGTCAAACTAAACATGAAAGTCTAGGGAATTTAGAAACTAGTTTATGAATAAAGGCGCACCAACCAATTACGGTTCTTATCTTATTGAAAGCTTCTGTTAATATGAATCCCTAAGTAATCCATAAGGTGACCAACTAGTTTCGATTTGGCTTAAATTCGCTTTAGTCTAAACACGATTTACACTCAGCAAACCGTACACATAAGGCAGCTAAAATGCATATGGCAGAAGGAAGAGGGGGGTTACCCTGACACAACATTACAAAGTAACATACAATTCCTATAAAATGGGAGAGATACGCAAATGTACAAAAAGATGGATACAGTATGGAATTTTAGTTGATAGATGGTGAGTGGGGCATGAGTCGTTGAGATGGGGGCCATTTAGGATTCACAAGCAAGGATAACAAGTAGTGCACACAGAAAGCACTGTATAAATAAATGAAAAGTTTTGTTCGCAATGGGGGTGTTTGTCCCTGCGTGCGAACGATCATTAAAGTCTAGCAAAACAAAATAAATAAATAAGTTTTGTTCGCAGTGAGGAGTATTTGCTTCTGGGTGCGAATGTTCAATGATTTTTTTAGGGGGGGCTGCGTCTTGCAGGACCTCCTCCTTTTTGTCCCCCACCTACGTTCGAGGGAGGACAGAAGAGGGGGAGGCCTGCGGCCGACTTGCTCCTGGGGAAACTTCCCACACTCCCGACCTTCAGCTCAAGTGAACCGAGGGAAAAGGACTTGGTATGAAGTACGGGGCAAGGTTTCATAGAGGGTTTACAGTAGAAGATGGAAAAGTATCATATCATAAAAATTAATAATAATTTTGAATTATTTACTGGAATAGGTTTTGACATCTGGGAAACATCCTTTCAAATGTTACCAAATGCAGCCACATCTTTCATTTAGTGCTCAAAGCATAAATTCTCTTTATCCAATCATCCATTCATTTGATTTAAATATATAGAGGCCATTGCTTTGTAATTATTACCTATACTCGTATACACATATTTTTTATATCCAACCTAGAGGATTATATTCCTGACTTTTGTTTATATTTATATAACCGTACTAATGTTTCTCGAGTTAATGGAAAAGAAAATGATATGAACTTGGAAAAATATGACAGGTTGTTTGTTCTTTGACGTTAGGGGATATATCGATTATAATATTGACGATATTCATTACCTACGGCGAAACGCCAGGTCTAGGCGTCGTTTTTTTTTCAACAGAAATAAAGTTCAATTGTACCCATTTAGAGCCATGAAACGATCCATATGACCATGGGACATATGGTTATTCATCCTGAAAATTTTGAATTTGCCATCGGATTTGGCGCTGGGTGGCGCCATCTAGTGGCAGAGGACTCATTTAACCACTCAAAGGAACTTGTAATTGATTTGAGCCATGGGAAACCATCAATACAATAACCATTTATCATCTTATCACAAAACGCAGTAGGTCATTGGAGAGACTTTTCCTCTTGTTTATATTAAATTTACTAATTATGTTTCGGGCTGAATGTTGGAATTCACGAGAGCTGTGGTCTTAGTTTCAGAGTTCATTGCTCCTAACACCCATCATAAGCTCTCCTCATTTCTGCAGGGCCGGATTAAGACCCTTTAGAAGCCCTAAAAACTAAAAATTTTTGGCGCCCCCCATACATTTGTAATTCAAAATATAAACAATAATAAACCATAAAATAAACAACATCTATGTATCGAAAATTCGAAATTAAACAAAACTTATAGTAAGAAGGAAAATAATATTTATTTCCGTATGGTTCCGTTTTATTTATGGTTGAATAATTTTCTCCCTTGCAAAGTCTTTGATCAGATCCTCATAACGAATATTACATAAAATAACATAATTTCATGGATGACAAAAGGTCATCCGCATCTGTCAAAACCGACCCACAAAATGCATCTATAGGATTGTGTCAGATCATGCATCTACTATATACAATTTGAACCATCCATAGGAATGCGTCAAAAACAGAAAGCATCATCATCAAGGCTCGTCAAAATTAAAATCACCCATTATATACAATAATTAAAAACTGCATCCACAGGAATCAGTCCAGAATAGCCTCCCACCCCTTCCCCCCAAAAGGTTAACCCTCCCTCGCCATATAATCATCTAATCTGAGTTTTAAAACATTCAACTTTAGATTTTTTACTGTCTCAGGTGGCAAACTATTCCAGTAATCTACCACTCTGTTGGCGAACAAATATTTTTTAACATCCAACCTGCACCTCTGTTTTTTTTTAATTTTTAAGTGATGACCTCCCCCCCAGTCCTATTACTACCTTCCAACTCAAATAACTTGCAAAAATCCAACTTAGCCATCCCAGAAAAGATTTTAAAAGCTCAATCATATCTCCCCTCACACGACTTCTCTCAAATGAGAACATATTTAGCACCCTCATTCTATCTTCATATTCAAGGTGCTTCATGGAAGGTATTATTTTTGTTGCTCTCCTTTGTACCAACTCAAACAAGTTTATATCATGTCTAAAATGTGGTGACCATGCTTGTATACAGTACTCACCTCCTTACTCTTGTAGCTAACATTCCTCTCAATGTATCCTAGCAGCCTATTTGCTCTATTTTTTGCCTTAATACACTGCTTTGAAAACCTCAGTAACCTATCTACCACTATGCCTAAGTCCTTCTCATCTTCAACTGAATTCAGCCAATTCCCATCCATTTCATAGTTAAATTCCCTATTATCCCTTCCCATGTTAATAACTTTGCATTTTTTAAGGTTAAAAGTCATCTGTCACTTACGTAACACATCTGCTTCTATACATAATATAGATAAGGGATCCAACTTGCCTTGTTGCATAGTTGCTCTGGGGGGATTTTTAATATATTTCAACCGTGAAAATAAACGTTTAGCTGAGCAATTTGGGACCAATAATGTTAAAAATATACGGAAGGCAATGTCTACATTTGGAAAGGCACACTCAATATTGTCTTCTATAATTATTCTATAAAGTTATGCATGACTGAATCTTGTTTTTACATTTTCCGTTACACTAAGCTTATGGTGCACATATAAATGAAACTGCTGAAGCTAAGCTGAGAAATTACTGTTAAAGTCTTCTGTGTAAGCAAGCATCAATCAACTTTTAACAGCATTGAGAAAGCCCTTCAATGTTAGTAGAGGATAAAGTGACATTATATGCCACATCACTTAGAAAAGAAAATCTCTCTGCTATTTCTTTGTATATATCTCCTCTTGTTTTCAGCTCAGCTGCAAGTTTGTCAACAATTGTGTAAAAAGTGGTGATACGAAATTTTTCTCTGGCATTCAGATATACTTCTGTTGTAGCTTCGTCATTGGATACCTTCTTTCTGATACGTTTGTGAGTTGTAGTTGCCTTGTAATCAACATCTGGTGACATTTCCTTTGCATCTTTTTCAAATTTACCTCGTGAAGTGCACAGTTGCTCAGTTAATGATACATACAGATCTGCACATCTTAAGTTCACATCATTTCGTAGAACTTTACTTACTCTTTGAAAATTCTGAAAAATCTCATTCCAAAAATTCGACATAAAAACGGATTCTAGCTCTTGCATCTTGTCTGCAATATTATTTGCTTCTCTTCTAGCGTATCCCTTTTGTGACTGGTCTTCGGCTATATATTCTAATGCTTTTAAAATTTCAATGAAAGATTTTAAAATTGCTGCTGTTGTCATAGCATGTGCCCCACATCTTGTATCAGAGGGGGATTCCAAGCCACTTTCATTTTTTAATACGATCTTTAAGAATTTTCCACCGGCCGGTTGAGGCTGAAAATAAGGTATAAAGTAATTGTACTGTTTAGAAGAAATTAACAACCTCTTGATAGCAGTCAGTAGCACTTCAGCCAACCAGATTTAGTTAATAAGGTGCACTGGGTACATCTATATCAAACTTGTTTGTTTCTAATTTTTTTTTTGCTGTATCTCCTTATGTTATGCCCATACATCGCAGCATTCCGTCATAAGACTGACTCATACATTTTGAAAAATTTAGCCTAAATGCTTCACCTAAGTTCTGCAACACCTGGTTTGCCATTTTCTCGCCGGTGTGGCTCTCTATTTACAGAAAAGATAAAAAGCGTTCAATAGGCTGTCCATCTTTTAAGTACCTAAGTACAACACTTAACTGATCGCTATGTGATAAATCTGGTGTTGAATCAACGGACAAACTAAAATAACCAGAAGATTTAACTTCATCAACAATGAACGCATGGACCTTTTGTGCCATTAGTTGAATAATTTCCTCTCAAGGTGTTTTTTGACAGGTGAGAAGGATTTCCCTTGCCAGAATTTCCATATTTCGTAATGTGGCCTGCTAAAAATGGATCAAACTGGATTATGAGTTGAAGCAGTCCTAAAAAAATCCCATTTTGTAATGATCCAAACCTTTCTTCTGTTCCTTGAAAAGCCAAGCCACGTTCAACTAACGTACAAATAATAGCTATGACACGCCTCAAGACATGTTCTCAATAATCGCACTCTTCTCCAATTGTGACTTCAACCCCGCACCTTTTCTGTGAGTTAAATAGGCTAGCAATGAATCGCGGTGAGTGGCGCTTTTCTCATGTTTATCAATTCCAATAGTATTTCGCCATTCACTGAACCCTTCTCTTGTAACAAAATATGCAAATTGTTTATGAACAAACAGTTTACAAGCAAAACAATAAACTGATCCTGTTGATGACGAATACAGTAACCACTCTCTCTTGTATTTCTCACCATTGGCTTTTGTTCCAATAAAAAGTTTCTGTGAAAAATACCTTACTGTTTTGTCACTACTAAAATGCCGGTAAGTCTTGTCAAATGGGCCATTGTGGTGTTGACAGTTACTGGGTCCACAAGTGATCCAATAGGCCACATCCTAAGCAGAGAAGTCAAGCCACAATCCTAAATCTTTTACTAAATTGTGATTTTCTTCATCTTTTACGGACAGAATAATTTCACCGCCATAGCCATGATCCACTAAACTTCCATTTTCAGCAATATTTTAAGCCTTAAAATGTATTGTAAAGTAACTCGAATCAACATTTGAAGTAAAGGTATCCGTATCAAGATAATTTATAAGCAAAGTGAGATCAGTTATGAGACATGTGTTAAATGACCCTGCTTGTGACACCTCAAATTTAGATTCTGAAGTGATCAAAGTGGTATTTACCCTATTTGTCGTATCTGTGTGTCCAGTGCTGATGGCGGAGATTGGTTTTGATCGAGAATTTGTAAATCTATCATGTTGTGGAACTTGCGCTCAATTCCAAAATCTTCTCTTGTTTCTTGTTTGATAGTTTTCGTTTTGTGCACAACTTAACTGAATCCGTTTCATCTTGGTTATTGGGGTCTGTTAAATACAGAAATAAAAAGATTATTTATGCGGCAATCATCACAGAACAATATGGACAATTTTATTCTCAGTTTACTGCTAAATCTTGTGCTTTAATTAATAAAGAGATTTTGTTTCAGAATCGTCTTTTTAAGCTCTACAAACTGTATAGTGGAAATAAAGATATCACTTATAGTTTTGGGGGAATATTGTATATTTTTTGTAATTTTTTCATAAAATAAAAAAAAGACTAAAATAAAAACTGTTGGTGATATCGTAATAAAAATATTAGAGTTTGTAGAACTTCAAAAGACGAATCAGATGTAGTTTTAATCATTGCTCTATGACGAAGAATGACGGAGCCGTACCGATTTGAAAATACCCACTAAGGCTCGGGGGCGGGGGGTTCGTATTTTTTCGGGCTATCTCGATTTCTATCGCATAATAGGAAAAGTTCACATGAACAAAATCTTCTTTTTTTAATTTTCTATAAGTGTACCTAATTTCAACACTCTAGCTTTAAAAATAAAAAAGTTATAAAGAAATGAGAACTTCCCTTATGCTAGAGTACACATTGTCAGTTACCAAAATTAGGCGATGCTGAAAAGATATTTTTTTGATCCAGAAGTATTGTCCTAGAGCAATGATTCAAAGTGCATTCGATTTGTCTTTAAAGCTTTACAAACATACGGAGGCGCTTTATGATAAAAAAAAACATCAAACACAAAAGATCGTTATTTATTGATTTTTTTTTTTATTTTACAAAAGTAGCCATAAAATAATAATCTTTAAGAATTTTGTAAAAACCTACGAGAAAAAAAAATTAGGTTTTAGCCTTGTGTAGGTAGATAATCCCACTTGCAGAATGAAAATTTATGAGAAAACTTCCGATCCTTGGCCGTTTTTTCCGTGTTTTTTTTTCTCCGAAATATCTCAGTTTCTATCGGTAAATCGGAAGATTTACAAAAACAGCTTTGATTCATATTTCAATTATCTATAGGACTATACAAAACTCATCACTCTAGCTATAATAATAAAAGAAGTTAGCATTTTTTACGGAAACCATTCCCTTAAAAAAATATCCACGTGTAACGCATTTAAAATATACAAAACGTACTTACATTTTAATAAATTAAACAGTCAGAGCTTAGTGTGTTATTGGAATAGTCATTAAGCAAATTAAAGCGAGAATGAGGTAATGAATGTAATGCAATTAACACGAGAGACAGTTGGCAACTCAACTAAGAACGTACGAGCTACTGCCCGTCAGGGCCGTCACCTGCGCTGTTTCAAACGCGTACTAGACTTGTTCAAAACATGTATAACTTCTAATCTACGAGCACAGTGTACTTTATTTTATAGGATAAACATGACACAGTAGGGAACGCTATAATTTGGATAATATCAATTATTCATATATCACCTCACCTCCTTCTTCCTCTTCAGTCACTCCTTTCTTATACTCTCATTTCTTTCAAATACTATACCGAGAGTGAAGAAACGAAGAAGACAGACGAACGATGCTCCGACCTTACTAAAGGTGCATACACACTGCCCTGATGACACGTGTTAACACGCCATATGACGTGTTAACACGTGTTAGCAAAAAATCTGGAACATGCGTTCTCATAATGAAGTTCACACTGGTCTGATTTGTCGCGTAACACGTCAGCTGACGCGTTACGCGACATATCACGTGTTAACACGCATCAGATGAAAATCAAAACTCCCAGATATTCGTCAGAAGGAAATCTGCGTCAGATAGGTGTAGTAGGCACATATTATTGTATAGTGTTTTAATATTATTGTATGTTTTGAAGTATTCTATAGTGTTTCGATATTATTGTATATTTGAAAATTATTCTAGTGTTTTGATTTTATTCAACGGGTACTATTGTATGGTGACAAATTGATAAAATAATGTAAAAGTGTTTTCGTTATGGAGGAACAGTTAATAGAATATGTTAGAGGATACGATCACTTATTTAATCCACAAAACAAGGATTATAGGGACCTGAAGGCCAGAAGAGAAGCTTGGGAGGAAATCAGCGAACGAATTGGTATTTCAGGTAAATTAAAATTATATTTATTTTATTTATTGAATACAATATATAAAGAATACAGTTCGGTAGCAGTTTCAAATAGCTTTTTAAGCAGTAGTATACTAATTTCATTTGCTCGCTTGTTTGTTGAGAATTTTCTATTTTTAAAGGTCACAATAATTCACCGTTGAATTCCTTTCTGGTTAATGTGTATTCCTGCCTTTACGAATAACGTCCTACTGCCATGGGCATTTTAAAGCTCCTTCTTGTGTGACAAAATGCTTCTTGAAACTTTCTCGTACTGCAGCAGCTTCTCGCACATGATTTCTTCTGACTGATTGTAGAGCTCCTAATGCCTGAATTTCTGTCTCGGATGCCTGAATACCTTCTTCGAAACTCGTATTCCTGGAAACACGAAGCATGTTGTGAAGGCAGCAGGAAGCCAGTACAATTGAATCAACTGTTTCTGGTTGAACTTCAAGCGGTGTTAGGAAAACCCTCCACCGCCCAGCAAGAATGCCAAAGGCGTTTTCCACAACTCGCCTTGCTCTCGACAACCTATAATTAAAAATCTTTTCTTCATCTCCATTGATTGAATTTTTAGCAATAGGTCGCATAATGTACGTTTTAAGAGGAAACGCTTCATCTGCTACCATGACAAAGTCACATGGATCACCAGAAGCGTCAAGTTTTTCAGCTTTAGGAAAATTAAGCAGATTTTTGGCACATTTTTTACCAAAATTAGACCTTTCAAATGTTCCACCATCACTATTCCTTCCAAAAGCTCCTACATCAATCATAATAAATTTATAATTGGCATCTACCAACGCCAGCAAGACAATGGAATGATTTCCTTTATAGTTGTGGTAAGAGGATCCCCCATTGTAAGGGCATCGCATTTGAATGTGTTTACCATCCATTGCTCCTAAGCAATGTGGAAACCCCCATATCTCTTCAAAATCTTTCGCAATTTCTTTCCACTTTATTTGTTCTGGCTCTGGAATATGAATAGATTTAAGTGATTCCCAAAGAGCTTGGCAACATTCTTTCACTATTTGTCCAGCCGTACTGAAGCCCATTCGAAAGGAGAATCCAAGTGATCTGTATGAATTTCCTGTCGCCAAATACCTGAAAAAGATAAAATAAAAAAATGAAGCTTCCTTTCTTATAACAATAATTATCATAATAATAAAATATGAATATTTTTAATTTCGTTATTAATCATGAAGTTATCTTTTGCAGCTGACGCATGCAAAGACACATGGACAAAACTTCGGAATGCTTATACAAATGCCAGAAAGAGAAGGAACACAAAATCTGGTGAAGCAGCTAAGAATGTTCCTAAGTGGAAATATGAAGACCAAATGTCATTTTTGATCCCAACATTGGAACCACGAAGGTATGTATGATAAATCATTTAAACACACTAATTTCACGTGAAATTTAATCATTCTTTTAATGTCCTTTGCTGCAATGGTTGGAGGAAAGCCCCAAAGTTGAAAACAATTTGTGCTTTTACATACTTTTATTAATTGTTTTTTTTATTTTTCTATTGTTTCAGTACCCATGGCAATGTGGAACCACTTTGTCCAAGTGTTGATGATGTGTCTAATGCGGTCATCAATGAAACTACTGAAGAGGACTTAAACAGAAGCCAAGTAAACAAAAATGCAGCATCAGAGAAGGGTGCCGATGACAATGGTAATCAAGAAACTACAATTGAAGATCGTACATCAACTCCCAAACCAAAGTATAGGAAAAGGCAGACGGTGGATTCATCCATGAGTGAAATAGTAAACATCATGAAGAATAACAGCCGTATGCGGGCCCAAACTCTTCAACTTTCAGAAGGCCACAAAACGGATAGAGACGAAACGGAAATGTTCTTTTCAAGTATTGCCAGCTCTGTTAAAAAACTTAGTGCCATTGAACAAGCCAGAATAAAGATGGAAATAAGCAATATGGTGTTCAAGGCCCAGATTCGGGAGATGGAGCAGCAAAACCTTTATCAAAACACTGCATCTGGCCCCTTTCATCCACCCGTAGTACCAATCCCATCACCCTCTCCCACATCCTCCATTACATCCTTTGGTGAATCAAACCCCAATTGCTATTCTACCTCGAGTACAGCACCTTCTACCCCTTTACCCGAAATGGAACATTCTACATGTCCTACAGGAATGGCCACACCATATTTTTCTATGTAATATCTTACATATTTATGTGGTTCATTTACCTAATTAGCTGAAAATAAAATTAAGACATCATTGTGCAAGTTTTACTCACCTCAAGCATACAGCAAGTCTCTCTTCTGCTGGTATACATTTCCTTAGTTGAGTGTTGGATTTTGTAATTCCTGGTTTTATAATGTGTAAAAGGTTGTAGAACTCTTCTTTTGTCATCCTAAAGTACATAACGAAACGATCTTCCTCTCACAGTAGTTGAGGAAATAGGTGATGAAACTCACCTAAACTTTCCCTTTTGGCGTTTATGACATTTGTTTGAGTTTTTTTTCCAGAAGTAACAAGCGCTATAGCTATTGCTACTAACTGCTCCTCTTCTTCATCGAGTTCATTTAACATATTATGATTCATTTTCAATATCTGCAACACAAAATTAGAGGATAAAAAAGAAAGAACGTGCTCACTCCACAAAAAATCAAATCTTTCTGACGTAACATGCATCAGATAAATGAAAACGTTGTTGTTTTATATGATGCAATCTGTTGCTTTGTGTTAACACGTCATATGGCGTGTTAACACGTGTCATCAGCGCAGTGTGTATGCACCTTAAGACTACCGGCGACACGCTGACTAAGAAGGCTGGCTACCGATTAACAAATTAACTACAGATTGATTGATACTTTTGTCTCATATAATCTAACAAGAGGAGCGTTTTATCCTAGGAACTACTCTATCTCTCTTGGAGGTGAGAGTTGTTTTTTGTCTTCAATTCTGTTGGTTAAAGAGCCAATCATAAACAGAACTTATTAATTTATCATTAAATTTTGAAAATGGTTATAAATTTAATAATTTAAATGGTAAATTCGGCTATGAAAAATTTCTGAGGTGCCCCTCCTCCCCTTGATGCCATAAGCACGTGCTCATTTTGCCTATAGGGTAAATCCACCACTGGGGTCTGGCAGTATCTATTTGCGCTTGTTATTGCTTTTGTAGTTTTGTATGTTTACTAAATCTTAGTTACAACGCTTACACAGATTGCACTAACGCAGGTAACAAAAAACCCCCGGTCATTTGACAACTATCCATTTTGACTCTTCCAAAAGAGAGTTAATACGACTTTGGGAACAAGTGTTTTTTTAGACGACTCTTATCCATTCGGATTCGGATTCCCTTTGGTTCGACGTGAACCCATTATAATAATAATTCATAAACACATCAAAGTGCTCATTTTTAGGTTCCTTTGAGTATCTTATTACATATTACAATGTGAACATCACAGCTTAATGCCTGTTTTACATACAAAAGAATGATGAATTAATAAATTAGTTACCCACACAAGGTAATATTTTACCCTTGATTATTGTAACATATATTAGATTTATTTTATTATAATTTAATTTTATCCCCTGTAAATAAAAATTAACTCCTATATATAAAGTATCTTTGAAAATAAAAATTGGGAAATTACATGCCTTTTGCATTACTCCTAACATCCAAACCCAGCCTTACATAATAAGGTCACATGGAAAACGAATACGTATATGGTGAAATGCGCCAAATTACACATGGTGGTAGTATGTAGGTTTAGGTCAAGAAAGATAAAATCATTAACAGACTTATCTGGGATGAAACGCAAAAATCATTCCGTTGAACTCATGTAATCAGATACATACACCATTACGTATAATACATGCAAATTCTAGGGTAAAATGAAAATTTTCATATTGGGATGCTGCTTTGCCTGGTCCCCAGACATTAGAATCGACTGATAGCTGGGAATGGGCGTGATTGTTTCGTTCTATTTAATGGGCACATCTGAGAAGGCGGAAAAAAAAGAATAGTTAGTGACAAAGATTTACCCTCGCACGGTCATGTTTAAGTAATTTGCTCGATTTCTTTCACAAAATGATCAAAATATTTGACCAAGATAAGCTGTAGATGTAGTTTATCGAGAGTTCAAAAGGCATTTTTGACACCGTTCAACATAGAAGATTCTTGATAAAGCTAGACGCACATGGAATAAGGGTTAGCGTAGTGAAATGAATTGAAGACTGGTTGGATAACCGGAGGCAGATATTTGTTGTAAATGGGAATAGCTCTTCATGGGTTTAGGTCACTAGCGGTGTTCCTCAATAATCTGTTTTAGGAGCCTTGCTTTTTGTAATATAAAGGATCTTGACAAGAATATATTGTGAAAAATTTAAATATTAACTGACAACGAAATTAGTACAACTAAGAAATACAATATTGCATGTAAACATTTGCAAAAAGACTTGGATAGAGTGGTCGAAAAGATGGCAGATACGGGTCAACGTGAAGTGTAAGGTAATGCACATAGGCCATGATAATCCCTGAAAAGATTAAAATATGGCTGGTCAAACTTTGAATACAGTCGACATGGAAATGAATTTAGCGTCTTAATCTCGAGTCATCTAGGATTTCCAAAACAATGCACTATAGTTTCCCTAAAGGCAAATAAGGTTTTATGATATATATCTAGACATCTTGATTTTAAATCAAGAAATATCATTCTTTCCTTATATAAAGCTCTTGTAAGACCTTATTTGGAGTATACTAAAGTCTGATCGCAAAATATGAGAACGAATATTCTAAAATTAGTACATGTCCAACGTTGAGCGACAAAATAACTCATGAAGAGAGAATGAGACATTTAAATTTCCATTCACTGGAGGGGTGGCGTCTGCGCGGCCAACTTATTGAAGTTTTCAAAATAATAAACGGTTTCACTAATATAAATTATGAATCAATATTTGAGTTAGATAACCGAGCACATTTTTTTTTTAGAAAATAACACAAATTTGTAAAGCCCTGTAGTTGAAAGCACTTCAGTGAATATGCTCAAGAATAGAATAGATAAATTTTACTTTAAAATATAACTCTAAAAAAAGTGTCACACTAATTTCGGTTACATATTCTCTCCTCCATTTACCAATCCTTCACCTCTGACTTTTACTTCTTCCCTTCCCTTGAACTACCCTTGATTTAATCTTAAGATCTTTCCTGGTTTATAATTTTGTAAAGATGGATCGACAAATGTTAGGAAGTAAAGTTTAGGGACACACTTTTATATGCAATTGGTAACGATGGAAATATGTTTATTCACAAACGGTACTTCTGGATGAATTTTGGATTATTGCTATATAGTACCTGTGAAGGGATGCCCTCGAATGACCATCGTGAGAAGAAGCCCACTCGTAAATACCCCTCTCTTCTTTCAAGACCACGTGTGCCTAGCGTGAGAATTTTAGAAGGTTCGAGAAAAAATTAATCCCTCGCTGAATCACGCGTCACAGCTGTGTTTGCTTTCGGACGCCACTCCTCCCCCTCCCCTGCGATAACACTGTTACAGCCCTCCTGTCTCTACCACATGCTTCCCAGGCATATATATTCTCCAGCAAGGGCAGCTATATTAAAGCTACCCCCATATCACGAGGCAAGTTTCACCGTCTGGACCGACTCGTTATTATGAAGTGTGTTTGCATATACTGGCGCCAAGAATCCTCTAGGGACCGCTAGGCCCTGAGGCTATCTATCGGATCAGCCACCAGGCTATTTAACCCGAAGCTCGTCATTTCTCGAGGAGATTAAAAGCCCGCAATTCACTCTTTTTTTTCCATGAAGCCCTGTAACCCGTGTCGAGTCGTCGTACCTCGCCGAAAATCTCGCTAGCCGATCTACCTTCGTTAAGCTTTGGCCCCTGTTCAGAGGAAAGCTATTGCGCCCCCTTCTTCCCGGAGACTTGTGCGGCCCTCTCTTTTTCCCCACCCCTTCGAGATTCCCGTTCTTTTGAGACTGATACTCCCTATCGATCTGCAGAATCGTATCGAGTTGAGATTACGTCTCTCTGGAGCAGAAAAAATCTTATTCTTCAACACGAAGTAATCAAACCTCATCTTTGATCCTCCTCGTCAGGATTGCCTGAAATATCTTCCTGAAGATGTGCGCCATTGTCTTCCACCCCCTCCCCCCTCCAATTCACCCGCGCTTGAAGGTAAAGCGATCTTGTATTGTCATCCCCGGATTACCTCATTAATCTCACATAATTCATTCAACTACCTTTATTAAGTAATTTGTTCACCCCTTTTGTATATATATATATATATATATATATATATATATATATATATATATATATATATATATATATATATATATATATATATAAATTTCCCCCTTTTCTTATATATATATATATTAAAAATATATTTTGAGGTCTTGTTCTTTATATATCCTTTGAACTACAACTTGGCAAGGCATTAGTCAAAACCCGATCAAACGTAAATCGCACTCTATTAATTGCCCCAGAACATATCTCAAGCAGCCTTTGGTCGGCTGTCTTCCTGTGCTTGTGTACGACTCTGTGCGCCGAGCTAGTCTAGACAGGCATACCTCGACAGTACCTTCTAATAAAAAGAAAACGAATAAAAATAATGATAAAATCCTAAAATTATGCTTACTACATTTTGTAATGTTTTTTAGCTCCTGCTCATAAAAATCCCGGTGAAAGCTAATTTTTCAGTATTCGCGAGACGCACTATTATGCCTTATTTTACTCATACGAGGGCATGAGTGTTACACTGAATTGTTTCGAATCAATATTTTTACCTACTACCCGAGTGTGGACAGGGAGACGTGTAAAAGACCTCTAACTATAAATTTGCTGGCAAGTCTTTCCTTGGAGCCCTTAATCGAGTTTGTTTGTGTTTCCCCAAACTCCTCCACCATTGTGGTGGTACTCGGCAACTTCAATAGCCCCCAAAACACTGTAAGGGAGGCCCTCCCCCCATAACTTGTGTAAAGGACGAAGATGTTTTGGAGAAATTTTCCTTCCAAATCGATAATATAAATAGCCCATTAAATTACCAACTCAGAACGGACTCGCCGTAGCGTGATGGCTAGAGTGCTGGCATTTGGATTCAAAGACCCGCGATCGAAACTCCTCAGTCCGCAATTTTTACGAAGAAAATTCATGAAGAAAACGGAAATCAAGGAAAACGATTTCAAGGGCTAACTCTTCAAGAATCAAAGAAATTCTCAACTCATCAAGAAGCACTCATCTCAACTCATAAAATCATCAGGCAGCAAGAAGGAATCATCACATCAAGATAAATGCAAGTTAATATGAAAATACATCAAGAAAAGAAAGGATACGAAGATCAAGAACTAACCCAGCCAACTTAAAAAGAAAGAAGGAATCTCAGCCAACTTAAAGAAGAATGAATCTCCGCCAACAAGAATACCAAGAGTCAGATAAATGGAAGACAATGTTTCAAAGGGCAACTTCAGTCAAGAAGAAATAAATAGATGAATGATATTGATAAACAAGAAAAGTTATAATAAATGCCCCCCCCCTCCCACCCATCTCATAACACTAACTCATGTCAACGACTCCTTGAAGTCCTCAAACTTTTTCATTTCTCCCAATTTGTGACTTTCCCTCCCATACACCCTCAGCATTCTAGATCTCTTTTTCGCCAAATAACCACGTTCACTGGCTCTTTGTCACGGACCTCTCTGATCACATTATTATACAATTTTGTTTAACTCTACCTTATCAAATTAATCGCCCCAATGGCCCTGTCCTGGACTTATGTCTCGAGGTCTCCACTCACTTCTCCCAGCGCTCCATTAAATGGCGCTACGCCCCGCGAGTCTGTGGAAATGACAAAAACGACCTGAAGCCGCCTAGTGAAAAAGTCGTGGCGCAATAACATGCAAATTTAGATTCCCGTAAGAAGTTTTGCATTTTCTTTGCTATCCAACCCGAAGGGGTGACGTGATTCCTGTCATGCAATTAGAATAGGGAAGAGCGAAACGCTGATCCACTAGCCCAAACTGTTTGGCGCCCTCTTTAGCGCCCTCTTGCATGTTGAAGAATCCAGCAAATGATAATCTCGACATCCTCTCGACTTGGAGTAACGGAAATTGTGAACCAGGGAGAGGGGGGAGCAAAGATTAAAATTCCTTGAGGGCACTGTGCCCTCTGCTGTAATTCGCTAGAAATCCTAACTTTGTCTCCAAACTGAGCATTGCGCGCAATCTCTCTTACTGAATGGTATATTACAAAGCTCGGAAGAGCCTCGCCGGCTTCAACCATAGGGAAGAAGCCAAGAAAGCCCACCCCTTCTCAGGATTTGGATTCGTGTACACTCGCAAGTAATTCGAACACATTACTCCAGTTTTTGTAGGCCATAGTCAACACAAACATTCACAGGTGCTACTCATCAGGGTGGCCTCCTAGGCAGAACCACTGGAGCCATCGATCTGAGAGCTGCACTTAGCTCTCAAAGGAGTTTCTGTGGAAAATTAAGACTCAGTGATAGCAAATTCCATACAAATGGGGCAGCAAGGAGACTAGGTAGAAACTAGAACAGTCACTGAATATATATATATATATATATATATATATATATATATATATATATATATATATATATATATATATATATATATATATATATATATATATATATATATATATATATATATACATATATATATATATATATATATATAATTAGGTAAAAGGTTATGTTGTATGCATGTACTATTGAAGTCCACAGCTGTGGCAGAGTTATTAATTTTAACTTGTATTTTCTTAATATCTCTTAAGTTTTTTAACGGGTCTTCGACGCGAGAAAAAAGATGCGCAAATTACATTTTTTTTTCTAGATGACTTTCGACCGTGTTAGGTCATCTTCAGGGAATGAACAGAAATGAAATTATTTACAAATTGCTAAAGATGACCTAACACGGTCGAAAGACTTCTACGAATTCAAAATGTCATTCGCGGATGTTTTTTCTCGCTTCTAAGACCCGTTAAAAAATTTGTAAGAAATACTAAGAAAATACAACTTGAAATTAATAATGCTGCAACAGCTGTAGACTTCAATAGTACATGCATATATATATATATATATATATATATATATATATATATATATATATATATATATATATATATATATATATATATATATATATATATATATATATATGATGATGATGAAAATCAATGCAATATCGCAAGAAAAGATGAGGAATTAAACCACATTCTCCGAAGACAATTTAATTCAGAACAGTTTCGGTGTATCTCACACCCTTTTTCAACTGACACTGGGTAGAAAATATAAGAGAAGTGCATATAAGCATAACACAAGATCCCCCCTTTTTCCCCCAATCCCCTACTTGTGGCTAATCTGGGGGGGGGGGGGTAGGCCTAAACATATTGAAGGGCTGACATTTTACTATTTTGTTTATTTGCTTTCTTATTATAGGATTAAAAGAAAATTGACCCTCAGATAGAGTTAAATTAGGAACTGACGATATTAAGCTCGATTCTACGATTCTTCTCTTAACATAGTTAGCCGATTTAAATACCATTTTACTTCCATTGAAATCGATCGTATGATTCTTGTCTCTAACATGGCAAAATATTCCACTGCTTTCGCTGCCCACTCTAATATCTCTTTTGTGTTCGTACAATCTCTTGTCTAGATTTCTCCCTGTTTCCCCTATATAGACTTTATGGCAATCGTTGCATGGTATTGCATATACTCCTATGTTATGATGTTCTTTGGGTTTCCTGGCCATCATCAATTGGTTTAAGGAATTATTATATTTAAAGGCTAGATTTAAAGGCATGATTTTGATACCTTTTTTAATAATTTGAATAATTTGCATGTCTCCATCAAATTTAAATATGAATGGGAATATGATAATAGATTACCCTTTTTAGATGTCCTCATTAATAAAGATCACCATGAATTAAAACTTGACGTGTATAGGAAACCAACCCACTCGAATGCCTATATACATTATTTTTCGTTTCACGAAAATACTGTTAAAAAATCGGTAATTTCTAACCTTTTTTTTAGAGAATACAAAATATGTCATCCTTCCTATTTAGATGAAGAAATTGTCATTATCAGGGCCATTTTTTTCTAATTTGTATTACCCCGATTGGTTCATATCGTCTGCCCATTTTGCAGCTAGGAAAACATTCTATGGTAATAAGCCTTCCCGCACTAACGACTTCAACAAATGTATAACATTGCCATTTAATAATAAATCAAATAGTTTAAAGAACATATTTGGAAAAGCGGGTATTAATCTAGCCTTTAAATATAATAATTCCTTAAACCAATTGATGATGGCCAGGAAACCCAAAGAACATCATAACATAGGAGTATATGCAATACCATGCAACGATTGCCATAAAGTCTATATAGGGGAAACAGGGAGAAATCTAGACAAGAGATTGTACGAACACAAAAGAGATATTAGAGTGGGCAGCGAAAGCAGTGGAATATTTTGCCATGTTAGAGACAAGAATCATACGATCGATTTCAATGGAAGTAAAATGGTATTTAAATCGGCTAACTATGTTAAGAGAAGAATCGTAGAATCGAGCTTGATATCGTCAGTTCCTAATTTAACTCTATCTGAGGGTCAATTTTCTTTTAATCCTGTAATAAGAAAGCAAATAAACAATATAGTAAAATGTCAGCCCTTTAATATGTTTAGGCCCCCCCTTTCCCAGATTAGCCACAAGTAGGGGATTAGAGGAAAAAAGAGGGGATCTTGTGTTATGCTTATATGCACTTCTCTTATATTTTCTACCCAGTGTCAGTTGAAAAAGGGTGTGAGATACACGAAACTATTCTGAATTAAATTGTCTTCGGAGAATGTGGTTTAATTCCTCATATATATATATATATATATAATAAATAACACCCACAAGGAAAATGGAAAAACGATTCCGAGTGCTTTCGTTTTTATTCTAAAAGGCTTCTTCATGGAATAACGTAGGTCAGAACAGACAATGTCTTAAATAGTAAGGAGTGGGGGGGTTAAAATGGCTACCTGCATCAAAACCCTAACTACGGGGTGCAAATTCTTTAACACTTTAATTTGTGATTTAATCTAATAAGATATGATAGGATCTAGGGTAAACAATCCAGGGCTAATATTAAAATTTGGGAAAGTATTAATAGAGATACACTCCAAAATATTTCTGGAAATGAATTTTTTACGAGAAGGCGATGATAGTGTTTTCATATTTAAAAATAACATTTATGTTCAGAGGCTTTAGTAAATGAGGTAATTTAATGAAACTTTGGTTAAAAGGTAAAACTAATACATTTTTTGCATGTACCTCAGCCTCCTTATTATGTGTCCTTACCTTCACCGTGAAATTGAAGATTAAACTGGTCAGCAACAACTCATATGGCTATATAAATATATATATATATATATATATATATATATATATATATATATATATATATATATATATATATATATATATATATATATAGTTAATTTGGGATTATGCCCGCCCTCAAATTTTGTGGGCGCTTGGGCGAATTTCTAATTATGGTGTTATGACGAAAAATAGATTGACCGCCATATTGGGAGGTTTATATGTCTGAAGTCAAGCAACGCGGTAGAAAAACTATATGAACGGATTCTATCAAACGCTTATGTACATACTTGTGAGAATTATAAGTTATTTTTGCATTATCAATGTCAATTGAATGGTTTTCATTTGACATGTGGAGAAACAAGCTAGAAGAAATGCCTCCACGGTGCATGTCGCTTTTGTATTCCTTCATTCTCTTTGAAAATAGGCTGCTTTCGCCAATGTATACTTGATTGCAAATTTTGCATGGAATATAATAAACCCCCTTGCTCTTTATCGGTGAATCGATCTGGATGCTTGCAACCTCATAGGATTAGTCACACCTAAACCGGATATAAAGTGACAAGCAGTGCTGAGCACTATTACACATCGTTTCCTTAGATTTGGCCATATCAGAAGCTAATTCGAAGATGACATTATAATATAGACATAAAAGATAACTTTCTGCGGCGAATACAGAAAACTATTCATACGAAAGTGAAAGTAGACAAACATAATGTATTTACAATGCGTCGCATTATTTGCGAATTTCCTTGCATTAAAGACGAAAAACTTAGGGTAAGATTGGCGTCTCATTGCGGCATAAGCACCGTCAAGATCGGCTGTGGTGTCAGGGTCGAGACGCTGGGATCGCGCGCAGCAGCGCTTAATGCGCAGTGCACGGCGGTACAAAGAGAGCGGCATCTCCTCCTCATAGATAATGTGCGGAAGGCACCGGTCGCTGAACGATAACTAGTGTGGTGGATCGAGTCCACCTTCTATATATTTTAAAGGGTCTATTCTGGAGACTACCAGCAAGGGCATAACCCCCGAAATTTGAAATTATTCTGCTTATGTGGCCTATTTATAACCTATATTAAAATAAATGTTAAAATAGCCAATGGATACAGATCTTAGAGTGGTCGTTTAAATACAGTCAGTTGCATGGCGTGGCTGAGAAGCGGCGAACTCCGAGCGTGCCCCAAATGCTTTAGATGGCGAATGCTTTTAAAACCTCATCAAACAAGCATTTATTGAAAACACAAAACTTATACATAAGAACATAAAAAAACGGCCACCATGGCCCACTAATCTCCTAATCTCCTCCCAATTGCAAGGTGGAATAGACCCAACAAGGAACCTCACAAATGAGCGGCCTGTTGGCCCTATGGAATTTTGAATTTGCGCACACATATTGAACACCAATAATAGGCCATGTTGTAACAATGAACTAATGTCGAACAAAGCAAAATACTTGTAAATAATGTTAAACCGCAATTTAATATGTATTAAGGAAAAAACCTAATATTGTAAGGATGCAAGCGAAATCGTTGAAGTTCTCGCGCGAATTCACAAACATACATACATGAGGAAACAAATGTGAGCTGAAAGGACTAGAAACAGATACCACAGGCAGCTGGGCAAATTTTGGACGGAATCTCATCTGACCAGCCAGATTTTACGTGAACCTGAGAAACGGCGGAATCAACCTTGCTATGAATACCGGTTTGATAAAGCCATGTTTATGCGGCCAAAGGTAAATACACTCTTAATACACACTTGTCCACACTGAACACGCATACACCCTTTGATTCTGCCCAGCAGTCTTAGCAAAGAACACACGGACACACTTTGACCTGATAGGGTCTGCCTAGCGTTCAGATAAGGGAAGAGAAGTCACGTCCCTCCGCCCTTTAATTGACGTTGGTATAAATAAGACGGACATAATCACTCTGGATGATTCTTGATTCTCGTTTCTGACTTGTACATTAGTAACATTATTATTACTCGCGTCACGAGTCCGTTCCGCGTCCTCGATCCATCCGCCTATAGCCTTAACAATCTGACGCAGAAGGAGACTTACACAAAACCCTGAAACTTAACACTGATATCCAAGCCTCGACAATTTGGCATGCTCGAACTGAGGAAGTCCTAAGCCGAGATTAAAACCTACAAAAACCGCCATTTTTCTTCCGAGTCCTTCCTCCTACCAAGCGATAACCAAGTTACCTTTCAAACCGAGCCTAGGAGCGGAATATCCGTTTTAAAAACATTTGGAGTCAGATCAAACTCGACGGTAAGACCTTAACCGCCTTCGCCCGACACCCACACTCTGGTAACCCATCGTCACCCCAAAGGTGGCGACCACCGCCCGTAAGAAAGTAACTAATCGGTATACCACAATAAACTGCTAACCTATAAACTCACCCATATAAACAGGTGACTAGCTACCATACCTTCACTCCCAAAAATAAGCAACAATACATACATACAATGTGATAGCTATAGTTTTTCTTCTATCCAAAATAGATCTGTTAAATTAATCTAAAATATCACAAACCATGAGGTACAATTTGCCATCACTGGTAGAAAGTCATTCCATGCATTAATATTCTTACTAAAAAATAATTTCCTTATATCGCTGTGTACAAATTGCTTCTTTATCTTTCGCTGTTTCCCACGAGTGACGCGAATTTTATTTGTTTCAAAGAAAATATCAATACTGATTTCTTTCAAACCGAAAAATATTCGATTCAAGTCCCACGGAAGCTTTTTTTTGTCCTCAAGTGAAAATATACCCGCTCAGAAAGATCTCTCTCTCTCTCTCTCTCTCTCTCTCTCTCTCTCTCTCTCTCTCTCTCTCGAATTTAAAGCGCAAGAGGAACAAGCCCGTAAATTATGAACCGAGAGAAGGGGAAAAAGTAAGGAAGATAATATATAGTCGTAGATCCTCCTGCAGGGATTAGGGTCAAGAGGTCAAGAGGGATGAGTAAATTAGACTAACTTTAATTTAGGAAGTTTTTTTTTTAGAAGAAAAAAAAGCTCATCAAAATACCACAAAAGTTCATCCATTGAATTCAATTTGGATTATTCAGTGTTAAATCGTCACATAGGAAGGAAGGGGGGCTGAAAAAGAAAGGAAAAGAGGGCATATTCTGACCCGTGATGAGTCTTTGGGACTGTAGAAATTATCTTTAGAGACGCTTGAGCCTTTAAAAGTATAACATTTAGTGTAAAATCGACCAAATGACCATCTCTATGTAGGCTTTAAAATTACAAAAGTAAAAACTGACTTTTGAAAGTTGTCTGACTACGCTCAGGTTTCTTATGACGTAATGCAAATCCTCTAAACATTGATTTAGAAGTTATGTTTGTTGCCGAAGAGTTCAGGAAAGTTTGATGTGTTAAAGATTTCGTTTAGTATTGTCAACGAAAGCAAAACATGAAACAAAGAATTTATTTTCATTGGGAAACGACAAATTTGAAAACGAACAAGAAAACCGGCGATGTTTGATTCCGCTGTTTCTCAGGTGCGAGTAAATAATTGATAATGCGACCGGAGAGAAAAGAAAACATGAATAAGATGGAGTTAGTGATCCTGTGTGCTTCTCTACAACTACATTTACTGTTTTGTGTACGGTTTATAACAAAACTTGGACTAACCTAGGCTGGGTTAGATTAAGTTAAGTTCTGTTGTAAACCGTACACACGAGTGAATGTGGTTGTAGACCGCATTTTAAAGAAGTGCCCATGTTTTTTCTAGTGAAAAAAGAGGGTAGGAATAGATAAATAAGACAGTTGCACACCTGTCGTAACCTCTTTTTCAAATTTATAGAAATTTAGATTTTATCCGTTATGATGAAATATTCCATTTGTTTACCATATAGATGCTATGGTTGGAAGAACACATTTCAAAGTTTTGATCGTTGTATAAGAAAGACAAAACAATGATGGCTTCAAACTTAAGAACCGAAATGCCCTTACGGCAGGTAAGATTAAGCTAAAATGAATCCTGTAGAGATCAGGCATCCCTAAGGTTTTCTCGATTCTAATATACCCTAACCTAACCATCTTAATCTAGAATAGGTTAGGTTAGGTTATATTAGAGTCGAAAAAACCTTGGGATGCATCTTTACAAGATTTATGCATCGACCGAGCGACCGAGCGACCGAACTGGCGTTTTGTTCTTACACACTCTTGACTACATGGTAAGAATCGGGTCAGTCATTAGGGCTGAATAGCAAAGAACATAATAGACTTTTTTTATCTTCTCCGAAACAGACACACTCGTGGGATGCAAACCTATCTAATAGAGCACACTTACAAAACCTCCTGTGAAGACTGCTTTGTACCCTAGATTGTACGCCATATTTTGTGTTGAATGTCCTACATGTAGTCAGGTGGATCTATAGGTGTGGGGTGAGTGAGTGGGGTAGTCTGGCTGAAGGGGTGTAGCAGATATCGAGGAGGCTTGCAGGTAGTAGGCCTACTTTTGTCATCGAATCGAATTCGTTCTGACTCCCAAAGTTTCTCACGGAGAATACGCTTTTAGGCTGGGATCGAGAAGGTGCCTCGGTAATCACGGATTAAAGAAAAATGACTAGAAAGGAAAGGGACGATAAGTAGGTTTTCTTCTTAGCTTGGGCCTACCAAAATAGGAGCAAGCGGAACAGTTTTCGAGTCTTAGTGGCTGTGTGTAAGTTTTCCGTTAATGTTAAATAGTTGAGTCTAAGGAGGCAGGACTTAAGGATGACTTATATATATATATATATATATATATATATATATATATATATATATATATATATATATATATATATATATATATATATATATATAAAGGGTCTTTCAACAAGGACGCTCGAGCTTTGTCAGGCGATAGTGGCCATGTTGTTAAAGCGACATCTGGCAACCTCACTGTGAACTGTTCAGTAGTCCTTGGCAATTCACGATGGAAGGTTATATAGCGTTGAACAGCGTGTGCAAGTTATCAAATGTTATTATCAAAATCAGTGCTCAGTTCGACAAACGTTCCGCGCATTACGTGATTTCTATCCTCGCCACAATCGTCCTGCCGAGTCTACTGTTCGACTCTTGGTGGCCAAATTCGAGGCAAAAGTGTCAATCAACAATCAACCAACACCCGTACGTCGCCGAAATGCAAGGTCTGCTGAAAACATCCTGCCGTAAATGAGGGTGTACGGGAAAATCCGAGGCAGTCAATTTCTCGTCGTCCACAAGAACTTGGCCTTTCTGCGACTTCAGTTTGACGAATTATGCGTAAGGACTTGGGTCTGCACCCGTACAAAATCCAACTTACCCAGGAACTTAAGGTAAACGACCATAGACAACTCCGTGTGTTCGCTGATTGGGCTCTGGAGCAGTTGGAAGTTGCCTCAAATTTCCCCCCCAAAATCATCTTCAGCGACGAGGCCCATTTTTGGATGAATGAATTTGTGAACAATCAAAATTGTCGGATTTGGGACGAAAACAATCCACATGAGATACACCAGCACCAATTGCATCCCAACAAAGTCACTGTTTGGTGCGGATTTTCTTCTAACGGAATCATCGGTCCGTATTTTTTTGAGAACAAAGATGGGATTGCCATAACCGTCAACGACGAGACCTACAGATCGATGAGAAGCAACTTCTTGCGGCCTCAACTCGATTATATGCCTGATATAGATGCTGACGACATGTGGTTCCAACAGGACGGCGCTACGTGCCACACTGCGCACGTCACGATAGACATTTTTTGCACCAGCGATTTCGGGGCAGGGTCATCTCGCGCGGCGGCGACGTCAACTGGCCACCGATATCATGCGATTTAACGTCATTAGACTCCTTTCTTTGGGGCTACCTTAAATCGCAGGTCTATGCGAATAATCCGCAAGCAGTTGATGTCCTCAAAGTCAACATAACGAGCACCATCCAGAAAATTCAGCCAGATTTATGCGACAAAGTCATCGAAAATTGGGCCACCCGAATACGTTCCACTATGCGAAGCCGCGGCGGACATTTGAACGACGTCATATTCCACACTTAGTGTCATAAAATGTACTTTCAAATTTAAAATAAATTGAAAATTGAGTGCATATATCACATATAACTTGTTTTATTTACATTTAAAAATCGAGCGACCTTATTGAAAGACCCTTTATATATATATATATATATATATATATATATATATATATATATATATATATATATATATATATATATATATATATATATATATGAGAAACTCACAAACTAGCGCGTGAGTAGAGCAATAAATGCAAAAAATTCAAACAGGAAAATGAATGTTCATTCATTAATTCCTCGTCTAATTTCATTATATCACCCGGTCTCTTTAAATTGGACCCTGCACTTAAAAGGCTTATTTATAACGAAATTGTCCATTTTAAATCTTAACCCTTTGATTTACTATATTTGCTGTATTTCTTTTGTTTATTTCAATGTATTTATAATTGCATGAGTATGTATTCATAGCTTTGTGACCTATTTTGTCTACATTCTTTATTTATAGTTGGAACTTTTGGAAGAGATCTTATCTTGATGCCTTTACCCTTCGTATCTGGTATTTCATCCCATTTCTGATATTATTTTTTTATTCTGTGTCCTTTCGCTATACATTGGCGTGCACCGCTTTGCTGTCTCTTATATATACCACCTTTGTAAAATAATTCATTATTTCTTGACAATGAACTGAACAAGTTCGAAAGTCCTGTGGGATTTTTTGGCATATATATATATATATATATATATATATATATATATATATATATATATATATATATATATATATATATATATATACATATATACGAGGGGCGGTCAATAAGTTTTGCAATTCGGATATAAGGAAACGAGATATGAGGAAAAGTGTTTTATTATTTTTCAATATAACTACCCTCGACTTCAATGCACTTGCGCCACTTGTGCAACGCTGGCCTTGTGGAGTTTGACGACGTTGAAGTCGATCATAGGGCGTGAGGTTTCTAGGGACCCAACGGGCAGAGACCTTGGCCATTGCCAAATTGTCCTAACACCCCCACAAACAGCCATCCCACTTCCTCTGTTTTGCCCTACCGATTCGCAAAACTTATTGACCGCCCCTCGTAAATATGAAAAATACTCACAAAATGCACGTGAGTCAAAGTTATGTAGATACACCGACAAAGGAAAAGTGAAAAACGATTCCGAGCGCTTTCGTCTTTATTCTTAAACACCTTTTCATGGAATGAAAAGGAGGCGGGACATACATTGTCTTAAATAGTGGAAGGGGGGATTAGACTACCCACCTCTGAACCTTAATTAGGGGATACAAAATCCTGAAACAACTTTATTTGAGATTTTATATATGTAGTGATAATGGGGTCTAACATGACAAGCCATTCTAATATATTTCTCGAAATATAATTACTGTATTTTATGACAGGTTTAGCACTGTTCCAGTTAATGCTATGGTTAAGATTGTACATATGTAGAAAAAGCGCAGATTGTTTACTGTGATTACGTACATTGGCTTGACGTTGCTTAATCTGGACATCTAGTTCTTTCCGGGTTTGTCCATAATAACATTTTTGGCAGTTGTTGCAACCTATCGAATAAGTAATGCCAGGTCTGGGGGGAGGGTTAATTTTTGACAAGGATGCGATAAATTGTAGTCTCGTACTTAAAAATAATATTTATGTTCAGAGGCCTAAATATACGAGGTAATTTAATGAAAATATGGTTATACGGTAAAACTAGTAAGTTTTGGGCCTGAAACTTAGGGATGTTAACATTAGTTTGAAAATAGGAACGCTTGGCGGACTTATAACAATTGTCGAGAAAGTACAGAAGGTAGCACAAATTTATCCCTATTTTATATATTCTATCGACTTCTTTGTCTAGGTATTCTGGTGAGACAATTCTAAGGGCACGCAAAAACATAGAGGAGAAAACATTTTGTTTGATGTTATTATGGTGGTTAGAATAAAAGTGTATAAAAGAGTCTATGGCTGTGGGTTTTCTATATATTTCATATTTGAAACCATGATTTGTCCGATGAATTAGAATATCTAGGAAAGGGATTGTGCGATCCTTTTCAACTTCTAAAGTATATTTAATCGAGGGCACTAAGGTGTTAATTTGATTAAGAAATGTATTAATATTTAAATTATTAGGCCAAAGGCAAAGGATGTCATCAACATATCGCATCCAAGCTATAGGGGTTTCATTAATGTGGGAAAGTATTCTAGATTCGAAGAATTCCATGTATAGGTTTGCGAGTACAGGGAACAAACAATTCCCCATTGCCATTCCAAAGGTTTAGCGATAAAATTTTCCATTAAAGGTTATTTTGCAATTATTGATGCAAAGAGCAATGAGTTTAATGAGGGTAGAAGCGGGTATAGGAAGAGCAACTGTGTCGAGGCGTTCTTCAAGGAAATTCAAGAGATCGGGTACGAGAACTTTAGTAATGAGGAAACAAACATCAAACTAACCAAGCTAAATTTCTCAGGGTAGGGGAGCTCATTAAGTTTACTAATGAGGTATATATATATATATATATATATATATATATATATATATATATATATATATATATATACCTCATAGAAAAGACAGTTAGAAGAATAGAAAGTTGCCAAAGGAAATTAACTAAATCGAAATACACAATGGTCTTCAACAAAATTTGCATATATAGATTGTAGATCACTTGTCCTGTATTCATTACATACTTTCCAAGTTGGGCCTATATCCTGTATCAGAGAGACCGTTTGCATTTCACAAATCCTTGGAAATTTTCACCGGTCAAAGCACACATTACTCTGTATTTATTCAGCTTATCTCTGTTATCTACCATTGAAATCGTTTTCGTCTGGCAGTTGTTTCCTAGCGTGCGTATGTTTGTGTGTTTGCGTGAGAACTCTGGCTATCCACTTTGTTCGATTCATACTTTCTTAATAAATATACAATTGTGATATAGAAATTTCTCTATTTTACATTGGTTCACTACCTATTACATGGCATATTATTTCATTAATTAATGCGTGTACCCACTTTCAAGATTTCATAGATTAACTGGGCGTCCATTTGTGGGGGTTCCTCGCTAGGCATACTTTCCTTGCAATTTGGGGTCTACAGTTCTCGATGCACGGTACATGTCCTAATACCATGAAAGGTAGGGTCACAAACACTTGTCTTTTGTGCTGAGGGTTGGTTCTGCGCACTGGACTGTGGTGAGTTTTTGGAGGAGGTTTGGGCCTCTTTCATAATGGAGCCGGCATTCCCCTGAGCACGGGGTAATGTCTTTTCTTTTGTGCTGTTTTTATTTTTTTTATTGAGTTGAAAAGAATTAAGGGCAGTACCTCTGGGAGGTTGGTTTGAAGTGTCCTTTCAGGGCAGCTCTCTCCCGATTGGTCCTCACCTGCCCCTCAACTTTGCCCTATGGCTCCAAGTAGTTCTAGTATGCGTAATGGCCACATTCCAGTATGCGGTTTCGGTAGGCAGGCTAAACCAGGTGAGGATAGCCTTGGACCTTCCGGTCTAAGGTGGTTCTCTCGTGGACTGTATACCCAGTAAGTGATTTCTGGTTCTAGATAAGTGCGCTTAAGAAACCCGACAGAAGTTCAATGGACAGGGGGGTATTTTTAGCAAGCGCTGTGGAGAGCGAAGGGAGTGTCAAGACGAAAAACCTGCTACGGGCATTCATTGCACCCATGACTGACACCATCTTGCAAAGTTAAGAGTAAGTCATAACTTCAAGCTAACCGAAGAAAAGTCTTGTGACGAGTCTTGTGACGACGGGATAATAGTGAAAGGAAAAGAGCATATTTTGACAACTGAAAGCTGCAGCCATAGACTTACACACAGGCGACTCAGGGCATAGGGTCGTTTCTTCAATGACAAAAAAAAATAGCATTTGATTGGCCCCTGAGTGACTGAGCAGCCGAATTCACAATTGCTTTGCTAACCTCCATAGCATGAAAAACAGGCTAAAAAAAATTGCCCTAAATATAACCGGCTTGAACACACCCTGGTTAGGAAACCACAGCCGACTGATCCCACGTATCCAATTGAGACAAAACAAGGAAACGAAGAGCCCTAATCAATTTTGGATCATGGAAAATACGAACCCTCATTGATAATAACGAGGCAGACAGTACAGAAAGGACAGCACTAGTAAGCAAAGAACTGATAGGGTACAACATCGACCTAGCTGCTCTTAGTCAACGCGTCTAGCTGAGGAGAGTCAACTTACAGAAACCGAGGGGTGAATACACCTTCTACTAGAGTGGGCGGAAAAAAAGAGAAATAGCGTGAGGCTGTCATAGATTTTGTTATTAAGTCTCCACTCTTACGACACCTCATCAACCTTAAAAGTGGGTTAAATGACAGCGTGATGCAACTTCAGATCCCTATTGGGAAAGTCAGAAAGGCAACGCTCATCAGTGCATATGCTCCAACAATGACTAACCAAGATGACATAAAAACAAATTATATGATGATTTGGACCTTTTGATACTTAATATACATACTAGGGGCAGACAAGTTATTCATCCTACAGATTTCAAAGCTTGCGTTAGTAATGACACTACAACTTGGCCTGATGTATTCTGCCCCCACGGCATTGAAAATTGGAAGAGCAATCGATCGTTACTACTACGGACATGTGCTGACAATGAACTCGGCATTGCTAATGCGATCTTACTGCTTCCAACATGCAACCAAGCAACTTAGATGTAGCTTCGCTCAAAACACTAGCAACAAGATAGATTACATCTTGACAAGGAAAAAGGATATGAAAGACATCGAATGACCAAAGCAATGTGTGGCGTTGACTTTCGAACAGACCATCGACTTCTCATCTCTTAAAGTAAATTTTCCTTTCTACCACATGCGGCGCCCACAAAGAAGAGGAATCACCAAGAAGTTCAATATGTCAATATTGCCACAAAGTTTACAGCAGGAGTTGACAAAGAGCTTGAAGAAGTACAACACAGTGGTACGATAAAGAATGAGTGGCAATCATTCAGGGACACATTACACACTACACCTACAGACAAGTCGGGATATGCTTCAAAAAAACATCCAAACTAGTTTGATCAGAATAACAATGAAATGATTGAGCAAATAATTGATGAAATGCGAGAATTTTCAGACAAGCGTAACCAGAAGATCTTCTATGAAGCACATACTGCTGTCTATGACCCACAGACATCAGGCACCTCAGTACTACTCAGTTCTGATAGAACCACATTCATAATTTGACAAGACTCAAATCTTTGAATGCAGGACAGAATACACTAGAAGTTTGACCTAAACGGGCCTTAAACGATAAATGAGGAAGCAATGGAGCGACCACCTCGAGTGAACATCAACCTAGAATTTGATTTGCTCCCCAAGAAATAAAATAAAGAGAGCAATCAAACAGATGGCCTGTGGTAACGCTCCAGGATGCGCTGCCCCCACAAACTTTCAAATACGCCACAATTGTCTCTCATATAAGAGGAAAGCTAGCAGACAGGCCTGCGGCAACGACATAGGAATATTCCTCTTCCCCACAGCCGGAAAGATCTTAGTCAGAAGCCTCCTAAACTGCCTCATCACACACTTGGTGATTGGCCTTCTCCTTGAGAGTCAATGTTGCTTAAATTATGTAGAGGGCATAGTGGACAAGATCTTATTACTGCGTCAGATCCAGGAGAAGTGCCAAAAGTAGAAGCATGACCTTTACTTCACCTTAGTAGATATTGCCAAATCATTTGGTACTGTCTGCAGCTATGGTCTGTGGTGTTTACATTGTAATATGGAATAAGCGACTCAAAGAAACCTAAAAATTGAGCAATTTGAACTGTTTTATGAATCCTTATAATTGGTTCACGTTGAACCAAAATAACATTTGAAGTAAGTGAATGGATAGGTACTTTAAAAAGAACACTGTTCCTGTAGTTGTAATATCTCCTTTTACGAAGAGTCCGAATGGACATTGGTCAAACTACAAAATAATATATATATATATATAAACTACAAAATAATAACGAGCGCCTAAAGATACTGCCAGGCCACTGAAAGAAATTAGGAGAGCTCGTGTTACATCTTAGGAGCATTAAGTTCAGGACTAAGATTACCGTTCTCCTGAAGTTCACCGTCCGGCCTGAATGGCAATTAATAAACATAAAACAGTCAACATTATAATCGATATGTCCCCTTACGTAAAAAGAATAAACAGCTTAGTCATATTTTTCCAAATTACTGTCATTATGTTCGTACGCAGTTCCTTATTTGTATTTTTCTTTCTGTTAATTCAAAGAACTTCAGCACCATTTTAAAAATAAACAAAAGATAGGAATATAATTTTTTTGGTCGAATAATTATAAAAATCTATGTAAACGAGTAAAGGAAATAATTACAATGCAATGGCCTCTTTATATTTAATTTAAAGCAAATGAATGGAGGATTTGAAGGAGTTTGTGCTTTGAGCACTAAAATGAGAGATATGGTCGCATTTGGCAGATATTTAAAGGATTTTTCCTAGATGTCACCATGTCAGTTAATTAATATCAAATTTATCCCTCTAAATGACTTTAATCTTATAGAAAAACAATTAAAATAATGTCTTTGTTTTATTTCTACTAAAATTAATATACATTTAATTAAAAACAACACATATACAATAAACTAAACTCTAAAACCCTCTCCGAATCTATTAAATGTTCTAAGTATGAGCCCATTTTATAAAATAAATATTAAGCAACACTTTTATTAATTACTTGTGTATAATTACAGGACAATTGTAAGATCCTATAATAATGTAAAATAAATTAATGTGAGTTTAATATATAAATTTTATTTTATTTGGAAGTTAATTTGGAATAAGAATGGTGTACACGTTTTAAGCAACTAAAACCTGTAATAATTTTCCGTATTCTTACAATAGTGTCCTAGGAATAATATTCCGATGACAGAGAGGATCTATCACACTTTATAAAGTCACAAAAGACAATATTTCAACCCTATCATGCAACTCAAGAATTCTTCCACTTTCATGACGTCATCTTGAACTGCCATGAGACGGCCTAATTTACGCTTGCTTGTTTTGTTTGATGATAAATTGAATTTTATCAACTTTCTTTTTGAACATAAAATTATACTAAACATGTTTAAATACCATACTACCATTAACCTTTTATATCGTTGGTCGGAAAATAAAAGTAACTAATAATAAGATTAAAGCGGGTATGTTTTTTTTTTCTAATTTTGAAGATTAACCTTCAGGAATTGTGTAACGTGAATGTGTTTACGTTCTGAACAGCGATGTATAAGGTTAGCGGTGGCAATTTATCTTAACAGGTTTAGTTTTGATAATTCTACACATTAATGCCTCAAAATCGACAACAGATCGTTCTACGTATAAACATGCTTAAATACCCTACTACTCCTAACCTTCTATATGGTTGATCGGAAAATTAAAATTAATATTATCATTAAAAACAATGCTCCAGCGTAAATGAGACCATGTCATGGTATTTCAAGATAGCGTCATTGAAGAATTTTTGTGTTGCAGAATTGAGTTGAAATATTGACTTTTTGTGACTTTATAAAGCGTGATAGACTGACTCTCTCTGCCATCGAAATATTACTTCTAGGACACTATTAAAATGATACAAAGAAATATTTCAGGCTTTAGTTTCATAAAACGCGCGCGCCACTCTTATTAAAAATTAGCATTTGGACCTCATCGAATGTACAAAAACTAATTCCATATGTATCTGTTTTTTGTCGGGTTGAGTGCGGCTCATTTACCTAAAAGGGAAATTGGTAAGTAAGTACTTCAAAATGAAGAGGAATTCATCTGAAGACTTTCCAAGTTTCCCCCGAATAAAAAATACTGAATTCAGCACTGAAGATTCCTTACCTTTAAAGAAATCCTTGATCACATTAACCCATCTTTCAGTTAATAAAGAAGATACTCTACCCTTTTGGAACCAGTACCTCACGTAAAAGGCTCTCCCGAAGAATCGAATCAATATCCACAAAATCGAACCAAGAACCTTATCTGGCTACCCAGGTGTGATATCAAAAACTCGGGGAAAAATCACCCTTGGTAATCAAACTACTCACAACATGGCAACGAAACTTCTAAGTCTATGGAAGATTATGAAAAAAATTAGATGCCCACCAAACTTCATAAACATCACCCGTCAATTCCCTGATGGGATAGTGGCTCGAGTGCAATACATTGGTGAAATATCTATAACTTTTGCTGTTACAAATGGTGCGAAACAAGGTTGTGTTCTTGCGCCACCCCTCTTCAGAATGATGGAATCCCATTACGATTCACAACTGATCAGAAAGGTGATCAAAGTGGTACTAAGAGACTTCTTATTTGTGGATGACTGCGGGCTTGGTAACAACACAGAAAGGGGTATGCAACACACCATGAATGACTTGTGACGAACATGCCACAGCCTTGCACTCACCATCAATAAAAATAAAACTGAAGTGATGTGTCAACCGGTACAAGGGAAAGCATACCGAGATTCACACGTAACAATAAATAGCAAAATGCTCATGGAAGTTGAGACTTTCACTTATGTACCTTAGTAACCACCTATCCATGGCCATCGACAGACACAAGTCCTAAATAAGGTCGCCAGAGATAGCACAGCTTTTAATCTCCTTTGCAACAAAATCTTGTTCGGAAAGAAGAGGTGTTACTCTCCACACCGAACCGCTTCCCTTTATTCATATGAGTCATGGAATGTCTACAGCGATATGCTAAACAACTAAATCACTTTCACATTAGCTATTACGCAGCCTGATGAATATAAAATGTCAAGACAAAATTGACCAAACTGAAGTTCTCGCCAAAGCAAATTACCTAGCATTCACATCTATTCTGCAGATAACCCATCTACTATGGGCTGGCCATGTTATACGGATGCCTGACCACATGATACTAAAGCACCCTCTCTTAGGTGAACTCGAAAGTAGAAAACGCAATGTCGATGACCAAAGGAAGAGGTTCAAGGCCACCTTAAAGTAGTCTCTCAAGAGCTACTTGGCAGAGCATCATCATCAAGGGTGCCAACTACATGGAACACAAAATGACATCCAAGGACACGAGGAAACGTGAAAACCGTAAAGGCCTGGGAACCTTCATACGGATCAAGCCCACCAGTGACCCAGGTATGGCAAATTTCCATGGCGCAGAAAAGACTCTCAAGCCATATGGTGACGACGAGTTTATTGGTTTATGTTATTGTTTTCATTTTTATTTTGCTTTTATTTTAAAGTAGCCTAAATATAGATTCATCTTTGTATGCCAATTTCGCCTGTTGTGCCCTTTTTGGCAGCCTTCAGAAGGGGTTACAAAATTAAAAGCAAAACAAAAGCAAACAAACTTTTCCTTATCAACGTCCTGAAATCAACCCGCTGACAAAATTTATGTCATTACGAGTAATTACTTTCTTTGGGATTTTTGCCTAAAATGTGGAAAATGAATTAATTGACAAACTTCCAACGTATACCTTTCATTTACTTTACAGCATAGTTAATTACGTTATCTTTATTGTTATTCAATTTACATATTCGTAATTAAGAAACTAGAGACGCTCAAATTTAGCCCTCGAAAAGAGGGGTCTCTGCCTCCGAAGCCACAACGCCCGCCTAAGGTGCGAGGCGGAGGGAGGAAAAGACTCGCATGGCGAGCCCAACCTTTCCCAATAAGTCCTCGAAGGCGACAGCGCCTTCAACGCATTATCTGGCCAACAGCGCACGGAGTTCTGCCTCCGAGAAGCGTACGTTCATTCCCGTGAGGTTCTTCAGTTCGAAGAGGGCCCCCGCGTCTCCTCCGAGCTAGGCCTTGAGGGCATATTCCTTCAATGGAATTGCCTTGGACTCCGGGCCAACTGGGAGGATCTGAGGAGACTCGTCTCGTCCCATTTCTAGTTAGCCAACTTCCATGAGCAGGAGACCATGCTTGGCGCATGCCCCCTGCCCACCTCCTCGGAGTATAAAGGTTTTGCGACCCCAGGCTTACACCTGGCAACCCTGCTGGGTTGCCAGAATCTAGGAAAAAGCAACAAAGTGTCTAAAACACAATGACAACTATTATTATGCTCTGAATCTTGAACAATTTTTAGGCTATATTTAAATACTGGTTCTGAGAATGAAAGCGTATGTTTACGCTCTTGTGCCGTAGGCATTTTGTTAATATTTTCCTGGATTCTAGCAGTCCTACCCGAGTCACACCTCGTATCTTTTTTGAGATCAGTAACTGCGAGTCAGTGTGTTTTCATTGTTCACAAAAAACCTGTGGCGTACTGTTTATTCATTTTTTAAGTGATAACGCCCTTTTAACAAAATGGATTCAAGTGAAGTCGGGAGAAAATGCGATTGCATAATTGATTTTTAAAAAAAAGAAGTAAGTTCAGTGTAATGACTTATAATGAAAGAGAAAATATTATTAAAACAGGTAAGCCTACGCCAACACTAGATCTGTCATCCAAAACAAAGTGTTGCACTCGCAAATACAATGTAAGCCAATATGATAGAATACCTTAGCTAACTGGTTGTGCATACTTACAGAAGCTATTGTGTTGGCCATGTTTACTATTAAGTAATGATGTACGAAATTGGAACTCAAATGGATTCGATGATTTAAATAATATCTATAAAGCGATTAAAGGGCGCGAAACCACTACCAGCCATTTAGTTGCATCATAAATTTATTTAATGAACAAGATATAAGAATATAATTAACATTTAAACAAAGTGAGTAGCTTACAATTTTATAATTAATTTTACTTAACAACATATTTACTTAAATTAACATATTTACTTTTATAAAACTTTAATTACTTCCTCATCTTCAAAAGTCACCGCACGTCACTGGTTCCAACATTTCTCAGTAAATCGCTCCCTTTACATCCTACCAGACATGAACCATAAGCTTCTTTTGTTGTGGGTTGGCCTTTGTCTTATAGTGTTAGAACCACATCGTAGGATGGAATATGACAGTCAAAGATACCTAAAAAAATGAGCACTTTGAAGTTTTATGCAATCTTATAATTGGTTCACACTTTGAACCGAAATAAACATTTGATCCAATGGAATCTGAATGAGTGCTCTGAGAAATGCACTGATCCCTAAGCTGTTATTACCTCTCCTTTTTGAAAGACCGAAAGGACGTTTGATCAGAAGGCCGATTTTTTTTAGTTCCTAGGCTGGTTGGATCTGGGCAAGCGGGTGCACATTCTAGTTAGATCTAGAAAATTATAAGCTCAGAGCCTAAAACAAGTCTACAGCCCAGATTGCTTAAAGACATAAGGAGAGCTCGTTTACAATTTTAGGGAATGCTAAAATGTTCTCTTCCTGAATTTAGATAGATAGAAGAAAAGGTGAGAAGGAGTGAAAGGCTAGTGCGTCTCCGTTTCGGAGCCAGATGAGAGGAGGAGGGGCGAAAAAGCCCGGACTTCCCCTCTTCCCGTTACCCTCCACCCTGCGCTCTAAGGCATCGGGGTGAAGGTTTAAGGGGAGAGGAGGAGGGTAGGGAGAGAAAGAGGAGAAGGGGCGATAGTACAGCGAGAAACTAGTAGGAGATTAGACAGGCAACTTAGGTAGTCATGACCCTACATCTAAACGCGGTGCTAATGCCACGGTGGGTATCGTCCCCCTCGTTTGGATGTAGAGCCCATTTGGAAAGACAGTGTTAAAGTATTAGTGAGGAATGGAAGGAAGTTAGAGAGTTTCAAGTTTTCTTAGAGGTCAAGCTAATCTCTCGCTGTTGTTAAGTAGTTATAAGTTGGAATTATAGTCAAAGAGGAAGCACCTGAGTTTCAGGTTGATGTGAATTCAGTTGTTGTCTTCTAGTATTTAATGTAGGCGTTCAAACCTTTGTAGTTTATAAGTCTGTTTCTGGTAAGTATTTGTTAGTTTTCTTGCATTTTTTCGTTGTTATCTAGCTAGCTATGTTCTCTTTAGTGTGCTTGTTCTAGATTCCTGAACACTACGCATGTTCTTTTGAATTTCTTTGATCGGTATTTTTATCAGTTATTATTTACCTTCATTTTTTGTGTTTTAGTTAGGTTCTCTTTATTGGTTGTCATATTCGTGGTTTAGACATTATTGTATTCGGTTCATTTTTGAAGTGTTGAGCTTCCCTTATATGTGTATATATCTTCCACCTCCTCTTCGTCTCTTATCCTCATTCTGCTTTGGAACATTCGGTGAAGTCTCCATCATGCTTTCAATACTATTTGATTTGTAAGTTCCTCTCCAATCTCTTCGCATGTCTTATCAATTACCGCTTTCGCCCCTTTTCCTAATAACCTTGATAAGGGGTTCGATATTAACTTCTCTATGTAGTTCTTCTATTCTTCTTCTCTCTATCCTTCCTGTATTAGTTATAAGGTACATTGCCTTGTTTTGAATCCTCTGTAATTTGAGAAGATTATTTCTCGAAAATGTACACATCGCTATTGCCGGATAGATTAGCGTCGGTTGGACTATTGAATTATAAATTTTCTTTTTGTTCTGTTGGTTGAGCATTTTTAACTTATACAGAAGATTCAGTCATATTTTTCTTTTTTAAATTCTGTCGGTTACGTGTTTCCTGTATCCGGTTTTAGTTATAGTTAGACCCAGCATTTTATATTCATTACTGTATATATATCTTTCATTATTTACGTATATATCTGCTCTATTTCTCCTGAATACTGGTATAATTTTGAATTTATCACGGTTCGTACTAATTTTCCATCTACGCTCGTACTTGTTAACCTTCGAATTTCTTCTCCCGTTGCTCCCGCTTGGAATTGCGTTGAGCAGAGCTCGTCTTATTTCTCTGAGTCATTCGTCAATATCATCTATTGTCGCTTCGTTGAGTGTCTTTGGTTCGTAGCCACTTAGAATTTCCTTGTACTTTGTTCAATCCGCCTGATGATAGGCCTTTCATTTCCTATATGGCTTCTGTATGGGAATGTCAATAGGTTCGAAGTGATAGTTGACTGGGTTTCTGTTATTGAAGAGTCTGGTGAAATTGGCAATTGGGAGTCCGTCTCTCCTCGGGAGTTGGTACCCGGTTGCTATCATACGACTGGTAAATTCGAGTTGTATTTCTATTGCTGCACTTGACTCTTTTAGTCCTTCTTGTGTCCTGTAGTCGAGTTCCTTTTTTAACGCAATGGCGGCTCCGTCAAATCTCTGTCTTGAAGGGGTTGTTGCTATAATATTGTAAGTCGATATCTTTATCTTTTCCACTTCTAGACACATCCCATGTGCTAATGGGTGAATTCTCGAATCGAGAAAAGACACCTGAAGACCTTCCAAGTTCCCACCGAATAAAGAATACTGAATCCAGCTCCACGATTCCTGTACCTTTGAGGAAATCTCTGATCACCTTTACCCAGCCTACGATCAAGCAAGAAGAGAGCTTCCTACCCTTTTTGGAATCAGTGCATTTTGAATACCAGGCACTCTCAGCAGAAACAAACCGGCAACTACCAGGCCGAAACTAGAAACCCATTTGGCTGCCCCAAGTTTAGTACCAAAACTCGGTGACAAAACACCCTTGGTAATCACGCCACTCCCTAACAGCTAACACAGCCTAGCAACCTATAGTCTTTCCAGCTTCTTTTTCATGCCATGTTCGAGTGTAGACACAATTTATCATCTGCAGTAACCACTTTATCCATATATTTGCCCATTTACTCTAAATGATGCAAAATAGCTGTATAGCTGACGCTAAACTTTTCAATCAGCTCGCCTGATGTCAGATGTGGGCTTTGATACAGGCGCACATACAGTCATTGGTAATAATTTAGGGTCGAGTACTTGTTGGCTCATCTTGGAGATCGAAGTGGTCACGTTAAACCTATTTATACCAATCGTAGCCAGTGGGACGTTTCAATTGGGCAATGTTCATGCCGGACTTGTAATGCTACAGTAAAAGAGTACGTTGCTGTTCACGAGAAAGTCATTTGATGGGTAATATTTGAAATTTAGATATCATATAGGGTGTCCGTCTAATTACTATGTAGTGGCCTAGGCTTTCTTAGGCCTCGCTTGAAAGTGTATAGTGACCTAGTCTACCTAGGCTCTAGGTTACTGAGCACTTTCAAGCAAGGCCTAGGAAAGACTAGGCCACTATACATTAATTAGGCGTTAACCCTGTATAAATCTATAAATAAATAAAATTTTGAATAAATCTATAAATAAATAAACTTTTTAAAAAAGCTTGTGCGGGAACTTTGTTCCAACTTAATATTTGACAAAAAACGAATAGAATTAAGTCGAAATTGTCCAAATAAACACCAACGAATGGACAACAAAAAAAGTGATGTATGGCAATATTTTCAGAGAAATTGACGCCGACAAATGAAGTTATGAAACTATAATATTTAATCTACCAACTACTCGCAGGAAAGGTACAATGGAGCAATTTTAGGAGAAATTAACGAAGCAATTGAGCGACAAAGAGGGCAGAAGACTCGCAAGGTTCCCGAGAAGTGTCAATATGTTTCAAGAGGGAGACGAAGTGACAATATGCACAAAAGTAGACGGAAGATGCTAACTATCCAATGACCCTACTTGACCCAAACAAGAGAGCAAAACCGAAATTGAAACCCGGATTAGACGATACAAACAAGGACTATCTCTACAAATTAAAGCAAGAAAAAATAAACTTGAAAAAGTAGGAAACAACTGTAGGTGAAAAATAAAACAACAACCACAAAAATAGCTACTCACGCCAAAAAGTAAAGAAAATCAAAATAAGCGTAAAAAAAAACTAATAACGGCTTGAACTCCATTAAGATTACCAATATATATATATATATATATATATATATATATATATATATATATATATATATATATATATATATATATATATATATATATGAAAATTAACCCACAAGAAAATGAAAAGATAAATCCAAGCCCTTTCGAACTATATTTGCAATTTCATTTTCAAGGAATAGCATGAAAATGGAGAAGACAACCTAATATACGGTACAAAGATACGAAGGGAACGCCCATTACATACTACAGACCAATGGAAAAACACAAAAACAAGACAGAAAAATACCAATAAAAAGAACAATAGACAGACATATGCATCCCTAAAACGATATACACACAACAACGCCATGTATATGAATGGAATGTGGTAGGTGAAAAAAACCAAAAACTTTTTAAAGGATTATCATTAGAACGAAAACATTTAGGGCTAAGAGTGAATACACCATCACAGTAGAGACACGTAGTGGGGGAGGCAATGCGAATGATATTACACTAATAAAGAGTGACAACAGGCTGCATTATGAAGTTATTTCATTTTGTACAAGTTTTTTAAAATAGGATCGAGTTTAAATAAGCCAGGGGGTGATAGAACGGGTTGAGGCCGCGTAATTTCAACCACTATCACATGTTATTTAAAACCAAGATGCTACCCACGTGCATCTTCGCTTGAAGCTGGGCGCCTTATCGCAGCCACCTGAGTCAATGTTTAAACAAGGAGGTTTATCATCCCCCCTCCGTTCGCCCCATCCGCCGATAACGCCAGATTGAGTTAGGCTTATGGGCAGATAAGGCTTGTTCTCAGGCTCGGCTGTGCATTCCCTCGAAGCTCCCACTCCATTGTCCCCCACGCCAAGGAGATGTCTCGACTATTTAGATGGAAACTTTACCACTAAGAGCAGATTGGAGATCCAGATTTTCATCGCCAAACATCACTACGACCCTCTCTCACCTTGGTGCGCCAAGGGACCTCGACCTCGAGATTCACCATCACTTGTCCAGAAGAAGGACAATATTCCTTGAGTGCCAAGGTTCGAGCCTTCGTGACGCCGAGTCCACAAGGTTTCCCCCTTGTTGTTCAGAAGAGAACAACATTAGAACAGCCATTGTTCGTTTGAGCCCGTTCGCCAAGAAACGGTTCTCACCCTTCCTCTGTTGTTCAGAAAGAGAACAACGTTAGAACAACCATTGTTCGTTTGTGCCCGTTCGCCAAGAAACGGTTCTCACCCTCCCCCCTTGTTGTTCAGAAGAGAATAACATTAGAACAGCCATTGTTCTCGAGCCCGTAGACAAGAGACGGTTCTCACCCCCCCCCCTGTTGTTCAGAAGAGAACAACGTAGAACAGCCATTGTTCTTCAAGCCATTCGTCGAGAAACGGTTCTCATTTCCAAGACGCCACGTCAGGATCATTTTATTACCCCCCCTTCTGCTGGAACTCGCCAGCGGACCGAAAATTCCTTCACGTCGCCTTCCTCTGCACAACAAGTATAAATTACGTAAGCCGAACGTTACCTTTGAGTATTTAACTCTTTTGTCAATTCTATCCTGTGCTTTGAATGGTTTAGCGAACCCTTACCTCCCTTTAACTTTATATTTGTTTTACCTTTTTAAATCTTTTAATCCTCGGATTAGCTCGAGTCCCCACGACCCTTTCCATTCTCTGTTTATGTCAATATTTTCCGTTTTGTGTGTTGTTGATAGTTATTATTAATAAAACTCTATTTTATTAATGATAGCAATATTATTATCCTTGAGCTCAGTTCCACTTCTTAAGCATATCGAAGATACATAATATCGGCCAGCCAGACATCCACGCACTCTAAAGATAATTAAGAAGTTCCCTCAACGAATATTTATATATGGTATATCGTCGAGAGTCAATTCTACGACACAGGGGAAATATTTATATTAGGTAATATACCAATTAATGAACACTTGACAATATATATATATATATATATATATATATATATATATATATATATATATATATATATATTAGTGTAGATTGGTAGCGGTCTTTCTTGAATACAAATTTTGTTGAATACCATGATGTATTTCGTCTTAGTTAATTGCCTTTGGCAAATTTCTATTCTTCTAACTGTCTTTTTAGATGGTAGATCACTTGTCCTGTATTCATCTCTCTTTTAAATGGATCGGTGGATTGATTTGTTCAAAAACAAACTAAATTGCGGAGCTTTCGATCTTATTCGATTATCTTCGGATCGTCTTGATATATTCTTTCCTCCTTCACCAATGAAATGTGAAGTCAAAATCGAACTGAATGAAAGAAATGAACTGAAATGAAAAGAGAAGTGGCAGACAAAGAATAGCTCTTCCGACCCTTTCCCCGCCCCCTTTGGCCCTCATTGAGCGGCCAAGGAGAGAGGGGTGGAGGCCTGGTACTCCTTTGTAGACCCCCATTGTCACACTGTCTAGAGCTAAAGTAGGGTACAAGCAATGTGAATACGGCGGATAGGAGTGAAAGGAAGAGGAAGAAGAAAGTTTTAGGATAGGACAGCGGAGAAAATAGTAGGAGACAAAAGTGAACTTAGTCATGAGACCTACAGCTTAACATGGAATCCCAACAACGATGTGTCCCTTGTCTCTAACTATAACTTTGCAGTTTGTCGTGACCCCTCTCCCACATATCTACTGTGAGTCCCGTGTGCGAATGTGATAGTAAAAAAGAATAGATGTTGAAGGCTGAAGGAAGTAAGAGGTTTGCAAAGAGATGCTAATTGCCTGGAGTCAGGCTTATCTCTGTTCATTATAGGTAGTTATAGCTGGCGTGATAAAGTTAGGAAATTTGTATTTGCGTGAGTCTCCCACATTGTTGTTATTTTTTTTATTTATTTATTTATTTTTTTTTTGTATATGTATCTATTTTTAATATGTCTAAGTAGTGTTGGTATTTATGAGGCGTTCAAACCGTTATTAGTAATTATTCTTACTAAAAACTGGTATGGGTTTCTATCTCTCTATCTATTCTTTCGTATTCCTATCCTAGTTATAATTGACTATATGCTATTCTCTGGTGATGCTTCGGTTATTTAATTACTCTTAGTCGTCGTCGAGTATTATTCTCTTTCTCTAGGTGTAGATTTCTTCTTCGCCCTCTTCTCCTCCTTCTATTATTCTTGGGAAACTTGGGAATAATCTGTGTGATCTCCATCCTTCTCTTTGGGCAATATGGTTTGTTAATTCATCTCCTAATTCATTTTGTCTTTTCTATGATTCTCCTTGCTCTTTTCGTAATTATTTTGTTAAGTAGCTTTATCTTTGCCTCCCGGTGCTGGTCTCGTAGTCCTCTTCTTTCTCCTCTTCTAGTGTTTGTTATTAAGTACGTGGCTTTGTTTTGGACTTTTTGGAGTCTTATGAGGTTACTTCTCAAGATTGTATATATCGCTATAGGTGGATAAATAATCGTGGAGTGTACTATAGCCCGGTAATTTTTTCTCTCGTTTTTCATGTTTAGGTTTATTATCTTGTACAGTAATGCCAGGCCGCTCTTCCCTCGATTTACCCTCTCAGTTACCTGCTTTTTATAACCTGATTTCATAATGGTTAGTCCTAGCACCTTGCATTCTTTGTCGTATCTGTAGCGCTGTCCTTCTACATATACATCTGAGATGCTCCTCCTGTACACGGGTACCATTTTAAATTTATCCCTGTTAGTTTTAATTTTCCATTTTTCTTCGAAGCTATTAATGCTTCTTATCTCTTCTGCAGTCATCTTAGCTTGCATTGGGACGTTTCTGTAGGGGAAAACTATGATCTGGGTGACGTCATCGGCAAATTGGATTTTCAAGCAGCCCGCATTTCTTGGTTGTGGTATATCTGCTGTGTAGATTCAATAGAGAGACGGACTCAGACATCCGCCTTGGGGCAAACTCACAGTGAGCTCGAATATTTCTCCCTGATGTCTTATTTCCACATAAGCACGTCTCTCCATTACATAATCACATAAAATACTTTCGATCTTGTTGTTCATTCCCATTCTGAGTATCTTGAGTTGCATACCCCTCTGCCATAATTTGTCGAATGCCTTAGACACGTCCCGGCATACGATGTCTGCATTTATTTTTTCTCTCTTTGCTTTCACTATCTTTTCAAGGATGACTCCAAGGGCCATCTTCGTGCTTCTGTTTCACCTGAAGCCAAATTAGCAGCTGTTTCTCCTGCCATTATCATCGAGTAATTTGGACACTCTGTTTTTATTTTTTTTTCCAATACCTTACCGATGAAATCTTGTAGTGAGACGGGGTGATAGTTATCCCCTTGATCTGGAGTTTTTCCCGCCTTGGGTATGAATATCCTCTTCGCCACTTTCAGTTCATCAGGAAAGTATCCCGTGCTCAAGCACGCATTGAAGACGTTTTTCACTTCCTCCAGTATGTTCGGGGGAACTTCGATGTAATTTAATCTGGTGAGTCTCGATCTGCCTGGGGCAAATCGAAGGAGTATGTCCTTTCGATCTCCCCATTGAGTTCGTCCACGATCTGATGTTCGAATTCAATGTCATAGTCCTCGTTCTCTTCTTCACTAATTTTGAATACATTTTTCCAGTGCTCTCTAAATAATGCCTCTATTTCTTCCTCATCTTCTAAAATGTTTTTCCCTGCATGCTTAATTTTCATTTTATCCTTGCTATTCGTGTCTTTAATCTGTTGATATGTTTCCAAAATTCCCTTGGTGATGTTTCCACATCTATTTTTTCGATGTGCTGATCCCATTTCTCTTTCTGATTTTCATAAATTAGTGCAATTAGTTCTCTTTTCTGTCTCCTGAGTGCGTTGTATGCTTCCCGTGATGTTCCGAATCTTCTTATATTTTCTGCCGCCCGTCCATCTCCTCGCTCAAAGCCACCATTTCTAGTGTCCACCTAAATTGTTTAATGGTTTAGAATAAGTTAATGGGGACGACGGCCCCCTTCCCCGCCTTTTTAATTTTTTCTCTGATCCTATCCAACTCCCTGTCGATTTCCTCTAGAGTGGATTCCCCGGACACGTACGTCTGAAGTAATGCCCTGTACTTATCCCAATCCGCTCTATGGTATGCCTTCCATTTCTTCGGAGGAATTGGAAAGGATTCTTGTTTATGTGCATTAGAGTCGCCGTGTGGTCACTGCAAGGAACATCCACTGGTTCCATAAAATAGGTAACAGGCAGATTGAAGTTAGCCAGGCAGATGTCCGGTTTTGTTGCCTGTTCTCTTCGTAAGTATGTAGGGCTTTTGGGTCCCAGTCTTTGCAGTGTACGTCTATTGATAAGCATGTTAAGTTGTCCTCCGACTCTGTTTGTACTTCTGTACCCAGAAGCCCCGCAATGGGCGTTTAAATCGCCCATCAAAATGACCGGTATCTTATAGTTGAACACTTTAGTAAAGTTTTGTACCGGTAATTGGGGGCACCTGGGTGGTTAGTATCCAGTTGCGAGAATGATGTTGCTTAATTCCATTTTAATTTCTATAGCTAAATATGCATCCTCCAATCCGTGTATTGTTTTGTACTGCAATCCTTGCTTGACCGCTATTGCCACTCCGTCGTGTGTTTCTACTGAAGGATTTGTGTCAATAACATTGTAGTTCCATAATCTTTAAATTTCTCGTTTTCTTTGTTTCTTCTATGTTCTGATATTAGTATAACATCTGGGTTAATCTTTTTGAATAAGTTTCCATACATGATTTCCTTGTCTTTCCATCCGCATGTGTTAATTTGTAGTATTTTTACTTTCCTAATATCCATAATCCAATTGTCCATTTACGTTCGTTTATTCGTTTTCCGTTTTGTATGTCCTATCTGTTAAATTATCGTTGTTTCTTCTTCTTTTTCTGGTTCTTCTTTCGTTTCTCTTGGGTTCCCCCTCTACTGACAGTGTTGGAGGGTCCTTCTGGTAATTCATCTCTGGGTGATGGACCCCTTTTACTTGCGGATTTAGATCTGTTAAATCTTTGGGCTTTCCTGCGAGTAACCCGTGTTCACTCTTGCTCTGTGTCGTGGGAGGTATTTTCAGTCTCGGAGTCATCGCTGTTTGTGTCCTCTTCTGTTTCTGCTGCCTATTGCTTTCCTTTCGCCTCTTCAATTAACTCATGTTTTGTCTTTTCTGTGACTTTGGTTTTTAAAATGGCCGATGAGTCGAATTCTTTGGGAATTTCATCCGTTCGAGTCCGTTTCCTGTAACATGCTGTTGACTGTTGTTGCGTAACTTCCAAGCTTAGCTATGTTCATCACGTGGGCATGTAATATACAAGTAAGTATTTTCACGTTGAGAGTACCATCCAAATTTATCTGTGCTGCCGGTCCTTGTTAGTCACTATTTGCCATTGATGCGTATGAGTTTTTATTTACGATAGCATTATTTCTGTTTGACTCTGTTTCTTTTCTCTTTATAATTTCTCTTCTCCTGGGACAGATCATGGCCATAGTTCTGTGTCCCCCTTGGTAGTTAATGCATCTTTTATCTGAGTTGTTGGAGTAACGCCAAGAATGCCCTTCAGTTTCACATTCAGAACAGATGATTTGGTCTTTATTTGGTTGGGCAATTTTGAGTCGTATGTTCCTCCAACGCATAACATCTGAAGCATAACTGTATGCTTGTGAAGACGTCTCTTTGTATGTGGGCGGATGGGGCGGATGATCCTTGAAGCCAATTCGATATATTCGCAAATGAGCTTGAAAACATGAGTGTGATCTTTAAATTTGACCACCTCTGCTATCTTGAGCCATTTCTGCCTCTACTGTAGTTCTTCTTTTTATCTCTTGGCATGCGTGCTCTCCTACCCAGGACTCGATTTTTCGGCAGATGACACTTCTGTTAGCTGTGATTTGCGGAGGTACTCTTGCTTCCAAATCCAACTTCCTTAACGTAATGCTCCCAGCAGATGATAGTAGCTGCTCTACGTCTTTATTTTCTGGGCTAATAACTGCGAATTCAGATGGTGTCTCAATATATTTGATTAGTGGTATTTCTAGATCAGTAAATATGCATTGCACCACTTCTTGTGGTGATCTTTTCCTTCCGTTGGGTATGAGTTGAAGGGTAAGCCTTTGGAAGTCCGGTGGGTCCATCTTCCCTGGGTGTCGTTCCCTCTTCGAAGAGAGGGGCTCTTTTGTCGATCTTTAGCTGTGGAGAGTTTATCCAGACTCCACTAGTGGGAGGAGCCCCTCCATCTGTCCTAGTTCTATCTCGCCTACCTTCCAACTTTCGCACTCTCCTTGGTCAACCCTACCTATCTGTGTCTAGCGCTAACAGCGGTCCATAGTTGGATTCTGGCTCGTGACCGAGAATCGGCCCCCCTTTTCTGGCTCCCTAAGAGGTCTCTTGCAGGGGTTCACTATACCTTACTACCATCTGCATCTCAGACCTTTCCGTTGACCAAGTTATGTAGTGCTAGTGAGAAGTAAGTTTAAGGTAAAAAGTATGAATAAAGAGCCAAGAATTTAGAAAAGGGAAGAGCAACCCCTTCGGGGGGGGGGAAACTTTGCTCAAGAGGAACAGGAGAAATCTCCAATCAGCCCCAGGAGCTCATGTATTTCTTCTTAGAAGTTTTCTTGAGAAAGGCGTATTTTAAGTCCTCCCTCAAACCTTTCCCTCCTTTACGTGATATAGCCTTTATCAGTTCACAGCGAGATAGCAAGCGTACAGACCGAGTAAATCTGAATGAAAGAATTAATTAATTAGTGAAAGTAATGAATTTTGTGGTAGGTTTATAAAGGTGTGAAAATGTTTTCTAGTTTGCCCTGGTGTTAGGGCATCACTGGCATGCTTCTTATTATTTTTATTTCATAACGTATGCTTCCTCGTCAGTAATGGTGCTGACTGTCGTTGACAGCCAGGTTCCTCCATTGTTATATATATATATATTTTATTTGTTTAGTTTAATATATTCCACCGTCGTAGCATTCAAGCCTTTCAATGTTTTTTGTTATGCTAAATATCTCTAGGTTAATTTGATTAAGTTTTTCATTTATTATTTTCAATTTGAGTAATAGTTTGGGCACTTCGCCTCTTTTCGTTTATTTTATTCTCTCTTCCACTTCCTGTTTTAGTTGGTTAGTTTTGATGATCTGTGATTGTTAGATTTAAATTTGAATTGGGCACTTCGCCTCTTTTTGTTAATATGAATTATTTTATTTAATTTTGATTCGAGTTAAATTTGGGCACTTCGCCTCTTTTTATTTTTAATATAGGCACTTTGCCTCTTTTAAAATGAGTTAATTTGGATTTAATGAGTTTGGGCACTTCGCCTCTTTTTATTTTAGTTTTTTAATTTTTAATTTGGTCACTTCGCCTCTTTTGTTAATGTTAATTAGTGTTTTAATCTGAATCGAGTTCATTAGGTCATTTTCCTTTGAATACTACTAAGTTTTCTCGCAGGTTCTACCGCTTGGGAACAGAGCTGTTCTACCAATTGCGCGTCTTCTGTTTCCTCGTACGTTCAAATCGATGTTTATTTTCGGGAGTATTTCCTGATCGATCTTGTCCCAAGTCTTTCTCCCTAGCATTTGGATCTCCATATTGTTTGTTTTAACCCGATTCTTTGATGTGGAACCGATTGCCAAATACGGTCGATCCTTTGCGTGCCAGTTATCAGCAGTGTGGCTTTATTCTGCATCCTCTGCATCATTCTGAGAGAGGTACAGCTTGCCATCTGTGTGATCACAGCCGGGTACACTAGGACTGAACGTACCAAGGCCATGTATAGCTCTTTCTTGTTTGGCACGCTAAGGCTTCGGAAACGGTAAAGTTTCTTCAGCTCTCTTTTGGCTAGGAAGACTCTGGTATTTACGTGAGCCTTGTAACCAGATTTGTAATCTTAAGCCAGGACTTTTCCCTCGTTAGAGTACAGATAGAGTTCGTTGTCGACGATGACGTCGTCAACTTTCCGGCGGTTCATTGAAATTATGGTGAACTCCTGGCGGTTGGTCTTAATCTTCCACTTTTTTTTATAGCGATTGATGTTGTCAATCTAGGAAGCTGTCGCCCTTGCCTGATTTCCATAGTTCCTGAATGGACTCAGGACGATTTGAGTGATGTTATCTGCGTATTGCAGATACATCGAATCGTACCTCAATTGTGTACACGAGGTACAGCAAAGGACTGAGACAGCTGCCTTGTGCAACTCCCGCCTCGAGTTCGAATTCAGGTCCCTTGCAGCCCTCGATCGCGATTTAGGCTCTCATATCCGTAATATAGTTACAAAGGACCCTTTCCAGGAGTGGGTTAAGCTGGAGGTGAGGATCTTGAATTGTAGCCCTCTCAGCCATATCTTATCTAAGGCCTTCTTTACACCTCGCAGCACCACGTCTACGTACCTTCTCTCAGCTTTACTGCAAGCGAGTTTTTCCGTTAGGAGGGCGAAGGCGGTTTCCGTTCCTCGTCCCCTGCGCAACCCGTGCTGCTGATGGTTGTGAGCTCCTAGCTCGGCTAGTTGTTCTTTTGCAACGATTTCCAGCAGGGCGATTGGCCTGTAATTTACCAGTTGATCAGGGGGTTTACCCCCCTTGGGTATGAAGATTACTTTAGCAATCTTGAAACCTTCAGGGAAGTAACCCGTATTCAGGGAAGTGTTGTAAATGTTTGCAATTCCCTGAATGATCTGCTGGGGGGCATTTACGAAGTTGTTTCTGGTGATGCCCATCCAGCCTGGTGCCTTTTGTTGGAAGGCTCTTACAGTGGCCATGACCTCCTCTGGTGTTATGGGACGGCCGTGGTCCGCCATCTCCCTGCCTTCCTTGACTCGATGTTGTGGGTGCGTGCGGTGCATAACCTGATTCAGTTCTTCGATCAGTTGGCCTTCGAATTCCTGGTCGAACTCGTCGTTTTCTTCAAGGGTGATCCTGAAGACGTTTTTCCAAAAATTTCTGAACCTGTCTTCCAGAACCACGGGGTCCTCTATATAGTCTCCGTTCTCTTTTATTCGAGCCTTTGCTCTTGCTGTTAGTTCCTTTAAGTTCTTGAGTTGACGCCGGAACTTAGCCGGGTTGAGTTCGCTATCGACTTTGGCTATCAGGTTGTTCCAAATTTCCTCCTGTTGGAGGTTGATAACTTCTCTAAGCTCTGTGCTTAGGCCTCGAATGAGCGAGCTTCTTTCCCGGTTAGAACCTTCTCTGTCCATCTGGGCTGAGGAAGTGTTTTATACCCAATTTTGGGTATGCTCTTGCGATCCGCTTCTAGTATGGACGTAGTTATCCTCTCCAGCTCCCCGTCTATCTCCTCCAATGACCCCTCCCTTAGGTCAGCTGAGGTGTATTGACTGAATCGTCTCTTGTAACGATCCCAGTTGACCAAGGCGTAGTTTTTCCGGAGAGGGACTGGAAGCTGGATCGGAGTGAGAGATACTGTGGTGAGTATCGCTATGTGATCACTTGACACTGTTGGGCCTGGCTTACTATGGTAGTTGAATGGGAAGCCTTTACTTGTTAAGATTATGTCAGGTTTGGTTGCTGATCTGCAAGTGATATAGGTCGAAAAATCCGGCCCTATTCTCTGGATGTTTTTCTTCCCATAATCAGTTCCAAGTTTTGGCCTCTTTCGTTGGTTCTACCAGAGCCAGCCGCACGGCATCTGGCATTGAGGTCTCCCCCTAAGATTGCCATTCTGCGGTGCCCGAAGAGTGAATAGAAGTTATTTAACGGGAGATAGGCTCGACGAGGGGGTTGATAGGCTGCAGCTATCACGAGGTCTCCTACCAGTGTGTGGAGCTCGATTGCCACAAAGGATTTTTCAAGTTCTGGTAATTGTTTGAACGAGTGTTCCCTTTGACAGCTATTGCAACACCATCGAACCTTTCCTTAGAATGATTTTTCATGACTACTCTGTAGCCCGGTATTTTAATTCGACCAGCTGTAGTGTCGATACCGTGCTCAGTTATAAGAATGATGTCGAGGTCAAGCACTCAGAATATGTTTCCATATGCTGTAGCTTTCCCCTCCCATCCATTACGTTGAGTGTCAGAATCCTCATTCTATTGCTTACTCTCTCCAGGTTGTTTCTTTAGTGTTTTGGGGTGATGTTTTTCTTCTTCTCACTTCTCTTCTTCCTGAACTCAGCCTTTGAAATTTGCTTGCAGGTCCTGTGATGTAGGGTCACATTCTAGCTGAGCAGAGCTTCTTACACCGATTCGGGTTCGACTTCGTAGTCGTATTCCGATTTGTAAATTTTGGTTTTTATTCCATGGGAAATATCCCTGGCCTCCATTTCCTCGGGAAAGGAAAACTGATCGCAAGCGAAGATTTTTAGATTGATGCTATCCGCCCGCAATATTTTGTTTTTCCTTTTCTTTCCCTTAGCTTTCTGGGTTTGTGGGACTTTGGTGTCCGAGGAATCTGAGGATTCTGAGAAACTATTGGTGTCCGTGTTTTTATTCTCTGTGGTGATTACTTGATTCTGTTTAGGTGCAGGAGTTTTCACATCGACTGCTTGTTTCTTCTATTTTTGTTGGTTACTTTTTTGGTGGTGTCTTGCCCGTTTGTTTGTTGGTTTGGAACCATCTGCAGTTGCAGTACATCCCCGGAGGGGGGGGGGGGGGTTGTCTGGGAACCACATTTGTTCCATCCCGTTTTTAGCTAACATTTGGTTTAGCTCAGTTGCGAACGAGCCAGGGCGAGTGAGGTTCATGACGTGCGCGTGAAGTATGCACGCCATAATCTTCATCGAATTCTCATTTTGTAGTTTAAAATATGTTTTCTTATTGTCTACTTCCGAGAGGGCCACCTTTGCCACTTGGGCGTAGGACGTGTTCGCTCTACGTGTTTCTTCTTTCTTCTTTGCTTCTTGTTTGTTTTTCATAATTTCTTTTTAAACGGGACATGACATGGCCATTGTTCTGTGTCTCTGGCCGCAGTTTACGCACTTCTCAAGGTAACTAGTGCATGACCTCCAATTGTGCCCTTTATCGCTGCATTTGGAGCAAGTTTCTTGAGGCTCTTTGTAGTCTTTAGTGGCGTGTGCTTCCATCTTATAGCATCTGAAACAGAATTGGACTGGAGTGTATTCTTCCTTCTCAATCTGTTCCCCACTAATTTGGGCATTAAACATTAATAGGCCTTGTTCCTTTGCCTTTTGGGCCATAGTTGTTTCGGCGAAGACCACCTTAAAGACATGGGTGTATTCGCTGCCATCCCTTCTATTTTTAAACTTTATCACTTCGGATTCCTTGGCCCAGGTTTGCCGAAGCTGGATCTCCTCCATGATTTCTTCCTTCGAGTGTTGTCCAATCCACGGATTGATTCGCCGGCATACCCCGCTCCTGTGGGCTAGGATCTGTGGTGGTACTGCTGGTTGCAGTCCAATGCCCCGAAGGACCCCAACTGCCTTCTCCTTGTTGATGTCTTCTATATCTTTTTCTTTTTCGCAGATTGCCATACACAGCTTCGAATACGCTCTCTCTGCTAGGCTTGGGCTGTCCGTCGACTACCCGCAGAGGTATTTTTGTTGTATGGTCTTAAGCCATCTCTTCGAGAGAGTGGCCCCTCTGCACTGGGTTTAGTTTTCCTCCCAAGTCTCTTATTAGTGGTGACTTGATTCTGATATAATTTAGTGCTCCCTTTCTCCTTTTGATGATGTTTCCTTGTTTATTTGTTGAAGACTCCCTCTACTTCGTCGCTAAGCTTTCGTGAACGTGAACTGCCAAAGGAGGGGATGAATGATGATGGGTGAATCCGGGGAGGCCCCTCAGACGCGTGAAGTGTGGCGGACTTAATGATGGGTGGTGATAGAATCAACTACCACCATCCGGGGGTGCCGCCCCATTTGGGGTTTGGTTATCGATGCTGTTTCCAACTTACACAGGGACGGTTGCATGTCCCCCTGTGGTCTTGGCCGGAAGCTACCCTTAGAGATTAGAACGAACTCTTCTCCAAAGCTTTCAGCATCACCTCGTAACCGGGCGGTCTCTTCCGTTCTTCCGTAGAGTTCCACAGTGGGCTAATCCTCAAACCTGCTTTCCTTTACGTCGCCAATTATATCTATCAAAGTGGACCGACATAGTTGGAGCGAGACTAAATCAATGGCAGTTTAGTTCATTTCAGCTTCGCCTAGGAGCTGGTTACAAAGTCTTCCGGAGAGTCCCCGTGGGGATGGTGAAGTGAATATTGACGTTGTGATGCTGCCTTTTCTCAACCTTTTCCTCCTTTATCGAGTAAGAAATGTAGTTTTTAGCGTAGTTTTCTAAGTGAATTCTTCTGCCTTCTGAATGAAAGAAGATAAGATAAGACAAGATAAATAAAGTTAGGATGTGCAGAGAGAATGAAATAGGATAGATAGAAATTAAAGTCTTGCGTGTGTGTTAATATGTGTAGGAGGATATGTGAAGATGATAGAGATTTGTGCTAGGTTGCCTGGCTAACGCTTTCGTTTTTCTTTTATTTTTATTATATTTTTGTGATACATTATTATTTTAAACATTGGAGCCTTTGTTTTCTTTTGCTCAATAGAGCGTTTGTATCATTTTATTGTTTTTTATTTATTTTATTTTATTTATGCTATTATATAAATATATTTATGTATATATATATATATATATATATATATATATATATATATATATATATATATATATATATATATATATATATATATATATATATATATATATATATATATATATATATATATATATATATATATATATATATATATATATATATATATATATATATATATATATATATATATATATATATATATATATATATATATATATATATATATATATATATATATATATATATATATATATATATATATATATATATATATATATATATATATATATATATATATATATATATATATATATATATATATATATATATATATATATATATATATATATATATATATTTTTTGTCAGTAATTACTTTTAGTTCCTCATCAGGATTCTCATTTGGGTTGTATACTTGGTAGTCGCAATCAGTTGTCCTTTCTAGATGTTGCACTATAGTTTATTATTACCTATAGATTGGGTTGACGTTTATTAACGTTTTTTTCAGGCTACCGTCGAAGCGTTGTTTATATTGCGTACGATGGATTTGGTCTTCCTGTACGATGCTTTGGTTTATTATATTCTGTGGAATCGTATTTTTAATCTTTTCCCACAGCTTTCTTGCTCTTTTTTGTATGACTATGTTTATGAGTTCTATAGTAGATCTGTGGTGGAGTTCTTCTGCTGGTAGGTAATCTAGTCTTCCTGTATTTGTTATGAATCTAGTGGCTTGATTTTGGACTCTTTGGATCTTCTTGATTTGGGAGTTACTTAGTGTATTCAATGGTACAATTGGGTATAAGAGCTTAGGTTAAACTAGGGCCAGGTATAGTTTTATTTTATTTTTGTTTGAAAGTTGTCTGAATCTGTATAGTGCTGATAAGGTTGATTTTGCTTCTATGATTTTTTGTGGTAGGTGAATTGTATAGCCTGTCGTTGTTAATTTTAGTCCGAGGACACGTCCTTCTGTTGAGAAAGGATATGCCTCTCCATTTACGTATACAGTAGCTTTTTTCCTTCTGTTCATGGAATTAGTTTGAACTTATCCTTGTTAGTTTTTATTTTATTCCTTTTCTCGTAATCATTTAGGTTTTTAATTTCTATACCTGTTCTTAGGGCGATGTCCTTGGGGTTTTTCCTATCGATGGTCACTATTTGAGTGATATCGTCCGCTAATTGTATGTACAACGAACTTTCATCAGTTAGATGTGGAAGGTCCCTGGTGTACACTATGTATAGCGTAGGTGAGAGGCAGCCTCCTTGTGGGACCCCCGTTTGCAGGTTGATTGCATCGCCCGTTTTGCCCTTTATCTGCAATATCGCTTTCCTCTCATTTAGATAGATAGCTGCAGAGTATTTTGCAGAGGTTTATTTCCAGGTTAAAGACACAGATTTTGGCTTTTAGGCCGGGCAAACACACTTTGTCACAGGCTTTGGCAACATCACGAAGTACAATGTCAACTCTGTTGCCTCGCGCTGTTGCAGTAGAAGTTTTTTCGGTAATGATTGCTAGCGCGGTGTCCGTCCCTCGCTTGCTCCGGAACCCGTGCTGTTGTGGGTTGTATAGGTTGTTTATGTTAAGAAGGTTGATCAACCTTTCGTTAAGGAGCTTTCTAGGACTTTGCCTAGATATTCCAGGAGTGAGATAGGACGGAAAATTCCGACTTGATGTTTCAGTTTGCCCGGCTTCGGCAGGAAGATCATCTTTGCCGTTTTGAATGCTTGGGGAAAGTATCCCATATTTAGGCAGGCATTGAAGATCTTTACTACCGATTCGTGCATATTATCTGGAGCATTAATTAAGTGAGCTTTAGATATCCCACTTTTTCCTTGGAGCCTTTTGTTTAAATGATTTTAATGCTGTCAGGTATTCATTCATCGTAAATGGCTTTCCTTTCCGCAAGGGATTGTCTCTTTGTTCGTCGACGTTTCTAAACGGTATAATATGTTCACGTTGTGTTGCCAGGCTATGTATGATTTCTTCCTCATAGTTGAGGTCGAAATCTTGATTTTCTTCAGGTGAAATAGAAAAGATTTTTATCCAGTGCGTTAGGAAATGTTCTTGTAATTCCTCATTTTGCTCTACTTTATTGTTCTTTATTTTCAGGCTTATTTCTTCTTTTGGCTGTGATCCGCGTAATTTTCTGAATTGTCTCCAGAATTTCCTTGGATCCTTTTCTATCTCCATTTTACCTATTATGTTATCCCAGAGCCTGCCTGAATTTTCCTTGATGAGGGTGTCTATCCTCCTTCTAATTATGATAATGCTTCTGTACCTTTCGATCTTATTACCCGATAGCCTGATTTCATTTATTACATTTTTAAATGTAGCCATTTTATCTTGGATCTCTTATGTCCATCTAGGTGCAGATATGGTTCTGTAGTCTATTGTTGGGGTGTGAAAACTGTCCGCCTCTCTGATTTTACTGGTAATTAACTCTAGTTGGGCATCTATTTCCTCTTTACTATGGTTGTTAAGGGATCCGGTTTCTATTGTGTTTAAGTATTGTTTGTATCTATCCCAGTTTGTTTTGCTGGTTGCTTTTCTTCGTGATATTTTTATTTGGATGGGCGAAGTTGAGACGGTGGTAATTATGCTTAAATGATCGGAGGGAGTTGCGGGACCTGGCTGTGTGTGGTGATTTAAGTTGAAGTTTGATTAGTTAAAAAATATCTGGGGTAGTCGAGGCTCGGGCTGTGAGATAGGTAGGTAAGTCAGGTCCTTCTCTGTTTAATAGGCTTCAGTGCATCAGGAGTTGCAGGGTTTTTCCTGTTCCGTTTGTATGAGTTGTGTACCCTGCTTCCCTGCACCTTGCATTAAGGTCTCCGGCTAGAAAGGTTGAGGCTTGTCTACGGAATAGCTTGATGAAATTGGGTATTTGTAGGTACGAGCGTCTAGGGGGTCGGTAGGCTCCGACTATGACCAGGTCACCTGTAGTCATTTTTATTTTCACAGCTAAAAATGATTCCTCTAGCACTTTTATTTCTGTAAAGTGTATACCTTTTTGATGCCTAGGGCAACTCCGTCATATCTTGACTGTGAGTAGTTTGTTATTAAGTATTTATAGTTGGGGATTTTAATTTTTTCTGTATATGTGGATATGCCATGTTCTGTTAAGATGATTAGGTCTGGATCTTCCTTTCTTACTATGTTGGAGTAGATTAAGAGTTTTTCTTTCCAGCCGTTAACATTCAAGGTAAATATTTTAAGCTTACGTTGATACGTGTCCATTGCTGTTATGTTTGCTTGTGTTCTCTACCTGACTTTGCTTTTTCTGGTCGGCCTGGGGATCAAGTGCGTCCATTTCTTTTTTTTTTAAATTCACCGCATGAGATATTGCTGCATGATTCTAAAGCGATGAATAACATGCCCTGTTTCAGTGCGTTGTGAACTTCCGTTTCGTCTGCGTCTTCTTCATATTCCCATCTAAATTTACCATTGACTAGTCCGTCGACTATTTCCTACTGCTTGTATTGCTTAGGAATGGGGTAAACATGAGATCCGTAAATTTTGATGTTGAAGTGTTGGCTGGTCATTTTTGATTTTTGTTTTTCTGAGGTCACTTTTTGCGCTGCCTTCTTCTGATTCGGTACCCATTTCACTTTTGTCATCTTCTTCTTCTACTTGGCTAGTAGTTTCCTTTGGAGACATATTCATTTTGTACAACTCATTCGAGGGTGGGTTCTCCGGGAACCACAATTTATTTAGTCCGTTTTTCTCAAGCATGGTGTTTAGTTCAGTTGCATATGAACTTGGGCTCACTAATGAAAGAAAACGGTTTTTAAGGGATATTTATTTCGCCTGGTTGACCGTAACGTTAGAGGAAACGAGCCAATCCGGTGAGTAGAATTCGATTCCAGCTTAACGCTTGACTATTGATGGCCGGCTTTTCTCCGTTTATTAAAATGGTTTCTAAGATGTTCAGCCTAGCTTATTTTCATCTTTTCTTTTAATTACGGTGTTGTCAACTAGAATATCTCTCGTTAGTTTGATGTTATGCGCACTCTCCAAATGATTTTTAGGCCCTCCGCTTTGCAGATGCATAGTTAAAGGTCTCGAAAGTGTGGTAGTTGTCATGCCAATATATTGAGAGTTATTATAAAACTTGCAGTCTTTATTGGGGCAGATGAACTCGTAAACTATGTTGGTTGACTTGAGATTCGAGGAGTTTTGGTAGCTGTTGTTTTTCATAAGGAGATTGTTGGCTTTTGTTGTTTTATAGTAAATAATAAGTTAATTTTATCCATTTGATTTTTAACCTTGATGTTACGTTAATAATCTCCTTGATGTTTTTTCATTTATTTTATAGTCCGTGGACATCTGATTTCTGTAGTACAGTTTGATGTTGTTTACTGCACCCTGATTACTTTTCGTTGTATCCGTATCTTTGAAGCGATTATTTAAAAATGATTGGAGTTGTTTGTCAAACATGTTGTCCGAGAAACCGTTGTTCATGGGTGTTTGTTTTACGCGTGAGATCTCTTGGTGGAAAAGTGCCCACGTAGAGCAGCATTTACATGCTCGGCGGATGTATGAGCCGATTACACTTATTTTATACCTTTCAGGGCATTCACTATCCGCATTGAGGTAAAAAAAGGGAGTTTATTGCCCGTGCTCAATTCATAAGTGAATTTTAACATGGAGTTCTCCTCAAATTGGTGTTTGATGTTTATCAGATGTTCTTCGTTTTGGACGTTGATGTAGATGTCGTTTACGTATTGGAAATATGTGTGTGGCTTATTTTCACTGTTGTCCAATAATCTCTCTTCAAGTTGACCCATATAGTAGTTGGCGAAGGTCGGCCCTAAGGGAGACCCCATAGCCACTCCATCCACTTGCGTGTATGGATTAACGTCTGGTGTCCTGAAAGGAGCCTCTGATGTGCATGAACGTAACATGTTCCCTGAGATGTTTGGGTCAAGATTTGGAGGAGACATTGTAGGATGGTGGTACACGTTTTATATAATGATGTCGATGGTCTGAACGATAGGCATGTTCGTAAACAGGCTTTCCACATCAAGGGATGCTATTAGTCCTGTCATTATTGTAGAATGGAGTATATCAATAAATTCCTCCGTGGATTTTATGCTGTACTTAGCAGGGATGTACGGTTTTATTACTTCATTTAGGGTTTTAGCTAAACGGTACGTTGGTGTCGTGACTTGAGAGATGATGGGTCTCATTGTGTTGTTCGGCTTATGAATTTTTACATTTCCATACAGATATCTTGTTGTTTAATCGCTTATGATCTTTTGGAAGTGAAGTCGTCCGATGAGTGTTAAAAAGTAAACATTAAACTTTTGTCAGTACAGCAACCTACCAGACATAGGCGAATTCCAGCATCCAATCTTAGCGTAAAAACTCCCCGGAAATCACGCGTTTTACAGTAATTTATAGTAAAAAGCGCAACACTATTATTGTAGAAATATACAGTGGGGTACTGTCAATTTTATAGCCTTATTTTACAGTGTAGTTATATATCAAATCTAGCGTTCCAAAAAAAGTGTAATGTTATATCTTCATTAGCAACGAGATATAACATCACACTATTTTCGGAACGCTAGTCGTTGATACTTTCAAGGAAATTGCAATTAAAACAATACTATAGCAAATAAATTAAGTTGTCTCAAATTGACACTAATAATTGTGTGTCGCTTGGAGTTAATAGCGAGGCAAGACGTTTCTTGAAGAAGTTAAGAGAAGTGCTTATCGAAAGCGTAAATAAGATTAAGTTTTATTAGAGTTAGTTTTGTAGGTCGAATAGGTAAAATCACTGAATATGCGATTAAGTGATAGATATGTATATACAAATTAAACATGTCTACATTTTCTCTCGCACATACACACACTGAATCACACACTGAATCAAAATTAAGCTTAAGTCTCAAAGTGGACTTGCGTTAACTTGCAGAAAAAAGGGCAATAACTTACAAATATGGAGTTGGCCCTAAAGGAGATGACACGAAGGGAAAAACTGACAGAAGGAAAAAATGAATATATTAATTTTAATTTTACACTACGATTAGAATGTCTATCATCATACGTTTAAAATTAAATCCTTTCTGTCGTTTCATGCCTGATGGATTCTCCTATTAAAAAGTAATAGTACCTTTGACAATTTTGGTGCTGTTCATGCTGCCCTTAGTGGAAAAGGGCTGCTTTTTCCATTTCCCTCAGAAGAGCATTTAGGAATTGGCGAAGAAAGGAGAATAATTAATTAAAAACAAAAACTTTTAGAGAAAAATGATTTTTTTAATCATAAATACAGGACTAGGTTCGGAGCATCACATTCCATCTTTCAGCAGTCTTTGTACAACTGTGGAATAGGGTGTGATGTTCCGAAACTACTTGTGTGAGTGAAAAAATCGTTCTCTCTCAAAGTTTTCGTTTTTCGTAATTATAACAGTGGGTACACTACATTAATCCACTAATCTGAGGATAAGCAAAAATAAGAGTGTTTGCTTTAAATCTGTCAATTTGATCAATAGCCAATTAGATACTAGTAACTTTTATTAAGGTTGCCATAAGGAGTAGCAATTTTTTAACGTTGTTTGTCTGTTTTACTTAAAACTAAGCTGCGAAACCCCATTAAACGAAGTATTTCTGAACTTTTGTGAAGAGAAGTCTGTGAAGCAAATGATGAAAATGGGGAACATGAAAAGGTTTGGAAAGTACAAAAACCGAGTAGTCTAAAGCGGAGATTACTTGGAGCGCTCATCGGGAAAGAGCGCATCTCTTCAGAGCCTGGAGCGAATTACATACTCATGCAGATTTTGTTCCATTGTAATTAGAGTCTCTTTTGAAATGGATATTGGAGTGGCAATGCGCCACAGGGGGAAATAATAGGGGGTTGGGGACAGATACGAAAAGTAGAATAAAAAGATAAAAAGATCCCTGATGAAAGGGTAACTCCATATTTCATTTTATAAACCTTTATCATTTTTCTTCTGACCGTGTTTGGTTTTATGGCTGAGGCATCTGCACCCCTCAGCCAATCCTTCTCTTTTCCCCAGCGGGACTCGGACCGGCTACGGCAGAGTGGACGGATCGTTCTCGTGCGGACGAGCGTCACGTTCTTGCATGTTCGCTTAGTTGTTCTCTTCCACCTTCTTCGCACATTCAGTACTGAATCAGTAAATTCTGGGGCAGATTCCAGAGAATTCCAAACTTCACGAACCGTAGCATCTAAGTCGTCTCCCCTTTGTTCTATGTCGTTCGCACTTTTTCACTTAACTCCAACAATTTATGATATAGGTATGATTAGATCGGCTCTGTTTATTACCATCTTTTATTGAAATAATTAGAATATAAGCATTTAGTTATATAAATTATTTGTTTACTTATTGATAAATTTGTCGGCTATTTAGTCAATTTTAGAAATAAATACCCGTGAAATCAGCTTAGTTATTCTAACTAAAAATCTTACTTCCGGAGTTGCTTTTCTTATTCAAATTCCAGCAATTAACGACATAAATTTATTGCTTTAATTGAAGTGCTGATTTGGACAAAAAAAGATTCGGTTCTTATGGAGGTAGAGTTCTTGAATCGAGCGCAATTTTTGTTTAGGCATTTCAAAGAAAACCAATCCAGACTTTTTATGTACTTAGACCAGTTCATTTTTCTCGCACTCTGTCACACTTAGCTTGCTGTTTTAGAAGCCTCTTTTGTTTTTAGTATCGAAGTGATGGGAGAGGGTCCCTCACAAGCAGAGGAAGAAAGACAGTCTGGAACGTGTTGTCAGCAATGGGTCATAATGATACTATGCTGATTTTTAACTAAACAAAATATCAAACTTAGCTTCCTACCACCACCACCACCCATTTTTACTAAACTGGAATTTTAACGTCCTATAAGGTAACTTCTCGTAATTTAACATCTTCAAGTTTTCTTAATTAAATAATTTTATCTATGTTTGCTTACACAAAATGCCATTAAAACGCTATCAAACATCTGAGCTTCTTAAGAAAAATGGAACTCACGAGGAACCTACCTGGGTTGTTAAATGGCGGCAGGCTCTGGAAAGTTGTTTGTCTCCCAGGTTTCCACCTCCTTACATGTTTGCATGCATTATGTATTTGTATTTTCACTTTCCATCACTCCATTACGAAAATCTGTTGAAAAATAAATTGTCACATATACCCTGGTGGGTTTTAGCTATTTTAATAAATACAAAATGAAAGAATAAAAAGTGTGTTGGGAGATAATAGAGTTTATATCTGATATGATTGCACTTTCTGAACAGCAAAATGATGAATCAGGATTGTTGAAATGTCTTATCAATATAAAGGTAGAACCACCTAAAAAGTGGTATAGGTAGATAGTATCGTGTAGGACTCCCTTTAGCCAGGCGAATTGCAGCAACTCGACGTGTCCTCGATTCTACAAGTGGACCGAAGACCCCTGGAGAGATGTTGACCCAAACCGTCGCGATAGCTGCCCACAGTTCCCTGATATTTATAGTCCCGGATCTTGGGTGCAAATAGACCTGGTCACCATGTCGGGTGACCGCGGTAGCCACACCCTTTGTAGAAACTCCCCAGAATGTTCATAATCACCAATTCTGGCCAGCTTGGGCCCAATTATACGGTGCCTTATCGTGCTGAAATATCCCATCGTTGTTGGGGTTCATGAATGGATACAAATAGTCGCCAAACAATGCAGTACGCTGGTTACTGGTCAATGACGCATTTATGCGGACTAGGGTATCTAACCCACACACCAGTATGGAACCACCACCAGCCTGTCCGGTGCCTTGTTGATAACTGTGGTCTCCGCCACTCCTGAATCCTAAATTCTGCTCGAAGTAACTAGATATGTGGGTCATCAGGCGATGTCACATAGTACCAGGCCTCCAAAGTCGAAATAGCGAAGTTAAGAGCCCAAGTGCTGCTATGTGCCCAGTGTCGTGGTATTAACAGAAGTATTCTGGTTAGTCTTCTGCTGCCATAGTCCAATGAATGGTAAAGAACGCTACACTGACCTGATGGATATGCGGCCGATACTTCCTGCATTGGATGGGGATGCGATTTGTGCCAGTGTTAATTGTTTGTTCCCATAGACAATTCTAGCCAGAGGCCGCTCTCTGGTCATGTTCATTAAGCACCCGTATTCGGTGACAGCGCTGTCCACAGCACCTATTATTATAGCACGTTCGAACTCCCATAATTCACGGCTCATAGTCATGAACAGCCTAGCATGTGTTCACATTGAGCCACGAGATGTAAGATCAAAACTGATAGAGGTCTAGAAATTTCCATGACACCAGGGTACGGTCGCACCACCCTCCATTACATTTACATACTGCTATCCCATGACTTTTGGCATTTCAGAATACTTAGTTTTCATGATGATTCTAATTTCGATCATTATTAAGTCTTCAAATCGCTTTTTGCATTATCAATGGCTTGTACCTTAAGGTGCAGTGATGTACTACAAAGTTAGGGATTGTAAGAATGTTTTTTAGGTTGTAGCTACCTTCATTTTCTAAACACTAAAATGACGATTTGTTAAACTATTCCAGTGTTTTAATTCTCCAAAATATACTCCTATAATTTTAAAAAAATAACCTTTTAGTTTATTTATAAGGGTTAAAAATTGAGAGGTCACATCATTAGAAATATGAAAAGTTGATAACTCCTTCCAAAAAAGGTAATGTTATCTCCAATCCTTTTTTTTTTGCTATTTCTTATTTTCTCCCTTTTTTTGTATTAAGGCGAATAATTCCTTCAGTTGTTATCAAGTTCAGTGAAATCAATCTTGTGAAACGCAAGATTTAGACAGAAGAAAATTTGAATTATACTGTTTTTGCATGTAGGTATGTGTATATATATATAAATATGGCTGTCTATAAGTGTGAGTGTATGTGAGATGACATCTAAAAAATTAAAAGGGAGATAAGATTATGAGAACAAGTTTAACCAATCCCAATTAACGTCACATTGAAACATCAAATAAAGAGATAAGTTTGGCTAGTAGCAGGCCAATAAATAATGTCCTGCATTTGTATTACTCTATAAAATAGCAACAAAACGAAAATTATTTTCGTTGGTCCCAAATCACTTCTTTTCAATTTCTATGTCTGCATAACTTAAAAAGAAATAGTTGGTGATGCAATCAAAAACACGACATTCACAGAGTCCAATACAAAGGAAAATGAAACAGATTTCCCAATACGATTAAAATATCCAATCAGATACGACACACAAACAGATGTATCGAGAAACTATAAAATTAATAATAATATTCGATTTAGAGTATTTCTGACTAACCTCCTCCTTGGCCACAGGTATAAAGTACCCTATGGAATAATTCATATAATGTAATTAGACATTTGTGGTAGATGAGTTCAGTATTTATATTATATATTTATTTATTTTAGCCATAATTTTTCATGGCATAGTTTTCACCAAATTTTCACAAATATCTGAGGCTATATTTTCCCATTCAGATTATAAGTTTTCATACAGTTCTGTTTTATTGGTATTTGTGGCACTTACTATTGCTTTTTCAACCACTACTCACAAGTGTTTTGTTGAATTTAAGTCTGGGCTCTATGGTGGCCACTCCATAGGAGTGATCCCCATTTCTCCAAACCAATTCTTGGTATGGTAGAATGTATGTCATAGGTATGTCATAGCACAATTTCTTTGTGTTGTGGGATGCAATTTCTGGATAGATGGCTCTAAAACTTGTGACAACATGGTGGTATAAGTTCTGTCTTGGTATGAAACATCTCGCCTGGCCCTGATGAAAACATGCAGCCACATAGCATGATAGAACTACGTCCATGATTCGCAGTTGGTACCACACAAGCGGAATGAAATACCTCTCCAAATATTCGTCTTAGCAAAATTGGTGAAAATCTGCAAAATTGTTTAAAAAAGTTACATTATTAAACCATTTTCTTTCAGGATATATTTAAATGAAAATTCATAAATTATATGTGAAACAACGAAACAATATTCTTTCTTACATACCTGATAATTCCGTTGATGTGTCCAATTTCTTTATCACTGGCCAAACGAAGATGTTTTTTTCCGTTGGTCTCAAGTTATATAAGGCTTCTTTTTTGCTTTGCTTCATTTAGCTCTTGATCTTTAAGTCTCCTCCTAACTGTTCTGGGTGATATTTTTAAACTTGAAGCTTCATTAAACTCCAACAAATTCAGGTGTTTTTCTGTGATTCTGTACTTTAGGTTTTGTAAGGCGTTTTCTGCGTCTTCCTAGATACAAAACAGATATCGTTTTAGAGTGGTTTGGCCATCATATCTGGAACATTTTTTAGCAATTCCACCTTGTAATAAATAACCCTTGGCTATGGAGAAGATGTATTTGTGCTTTTGTAATTTCTTGCTTTTTAGTAAGAAATATGGGTTAAATTCTGATTTTTCTGATTTTAGAAAACACCATTTTATTAATTACTCACCATTTAAAGTTGAAGTATGGTGGTTTCAGTCCTCCTATCAAGCTATGTTGCTTCTCCGGTGGACGTCAACCAGGGCAGGCCCCACCCCTCCACGGTGGTGCCCAGTCACGGCGGTAACCTGCCTTAGTGAAATAGTGTCAGCTTTAAAAAGAATCCGGACGGAGATTCGAACTGCCGACCTATTAACAAGATATTTAAACATATTTGCAAGATACACATTATTATTATTCATAATAATGAATAATGATAAATTGTAAAAACTTTGATTAAATACACAAATCTCTGAGGGGTGCTTTATATTTTTGACCCAAGGTGTATGTATATTCGACAGTTTTAATACATGTTCATTTTCTGTTCGACATCATTTGCCATTGTATTATTCATGGATGTTTTGAATCTTTTTTTCTATTTCTAGCCTCTCCCATCACTCTTCTTCCACACCTTCTTTCTCCAATGAGAGACTCCCTAGCCTGTCACCACCAGATTCCTTTCTCTTTACATTAAGTCAACTCCTCTTCTCCACAATAAGTCAAGTCAAGTTCTGCTTCTTAACTTCGGCGTAAAGATAAATATTTAGGCTGTCTTCAAATGTCACCTCGGAAACTAACGCACTCCTTCACTCTGTCAGGCGTTAAACCTCTTCTTTAAGTTGTCACAAGTGGGGTAAGAATTAACTCATTAACATCAACTCTTTTAGATAACAAGTTTGTTAATTTTGGCATCCCGAAAGATATAAATAAATATCTTACGAGAAAATTAAATATATAGTTAGCAAATTCAATGTCTTAAGAGATGTTCATCACCACAATCCTTTATTTTTTATTTATTGACACAAAAGAGAAAACGAGAGAGAAACGTAAGGCCATACACGCCTTATGAGCCATGATAATGACCGGATAATGAAATATATATAAAAATCAGAAGGACAATAGTTTGCAAGTCAGAAGGCAGGAGGCTATGGTCCTCGTTGGGGAAGAGAGGTATGAAAAGAGCGGTGTTAGTGTATTTTGCAGACAAACAACGAACAGAAAAGACTTCGTGGCCCAACGGAGAGCCACCTCCGTGTAGGGGGAGTGGATATAGGGGAGCCCCATTGTCAGGTTCTTGAATGGGAAAGTGATGCGTGCGCAAATACAGGAGGAAGAGACAGCGGTGCTGTGAATAACTATGTGTATGATGACGTGTGTGAATGGAGCTGACTCTGCCTAGGTGTCAGACTCGATGCAACGCGGCTCTCAGGCGTATTTAAAGTTGTAAAAGATTATGACATGGAGGAAATTGAAAAGATAACATAGCAATTCCTATACATATTTCACACTGGAGGAGCACATACAGATTATTCAGGGGGAGGGAGGTGGGGGGAGGGGCAAATAGAATCAACCGAAGAAATTTCAATTACATAGCGATGATAACGGAGAATAATAATGATCGATAGCGATAGAAAGGAGAATAAGGATAAAGGATAGCGATTAAAACTGAGGTTAAGGATGAACAGAAGCGATTACATAGCGATAGGAGCTGAAAAAGATATAGTTTAACGATTAAATAACGATCAGAACGGAGAATAAAGATGGACGATAGCGATTACATAGTGATTAGAGTGGAACCTAAGAAAGGATGTTAGCGATTACATTAGCGATCAGATCGGTAAAAAGGAATAGCCAATAGCGATAACATGGCGATGAGAAGAGAGAATAAGGATGAAAGATCACGATTACATAACGATCAGAAGAGAAAATAAGGATGGATGATAGCGATTACATGGAAAGCAGAACATAGAATGGTTGCTTATAGCGATTACGTAGCGATCAGAACGGCTAATGAGGATGAAGGAAAGTGATTACAAAGGGATCAAAACATAAAATAAGGATGGAAGATAGCAATTACATAGCAATCAGAGATGAAAATATGTATGACCAATAGTGATTACATACCGATCAGAACGGATAAAGAGAAATGATAGCACTCAGAACGGAAAATAAAGAAGGATGTAAACAATTTCATAGCGATCAGAATGAAAAATAAGAAGGAGGATGGTGATTAAATACCGATCAGAACGGATAATAAGGATGGAGTATAGCGATTAAATTGCGAACTAAACAGAAAATAGATGGAAGATAAATATTACATAGAGATCATAACGGAATATAAGAATGTCTGAATGAGATGAAATAGCTATCACAATGGAGAATAACGATGGATGATAACATGTACATAGAGTTTAGAGCGGAGAAGAAGGATAGTCGATAGCGATTACATAACGATCAAAGTAAAAAAATAAGAATGGAGGATAGTGATTTCATACCGATCAGAACGAAAATAAGGATGGACGATAGCGATTACATAGCGATCATAACTTAGAAACCAACGAAGGATGATAGTAATTAGATGGCGAACATAAGGGAGAATATGGATGGATATAGCGATTAGGGCGGATTATTAGGGTTGATGTTAGCGATTAAATACCAATCAGAAGGGAGGATAATGAAGGAAGATAGCAATTACATCGCGAGAAACGAACGGAAAATAAAGACAGACGATAGCAATTGCATAACGATCAGAACGGAAAATAAAAATGATGATAGCGATTACATACCGATCAGAACGGAAATATGGAAAGATGATAGCGATTGCTGTTTGAAGAATGGGGAAATTCATATTTTGGAGATGTATGGAGTCTTTTGCAATGAGATACATGCGTTGGGGACTATATACTTGGGTGTCTTTAGTTTCGATCGAACAACCAGAAGGAATTTGAGTGATAAATGGAAGTATGGCTGTGGTTCGATCCGAGGGACAGTTAAAGCTTGCCGGGGTTGGTCTAGAGAAGGAAATCCAAGTAGCCTGGCCGAAGGGATTGAGTCTGATGTATTTGATAGGTACTGCATAAAATAACAAGAGGGGAGGTGACGATTTTCGATTAAACCTAACAGGCAAGAGTTGCTCTTAACGACTTGCAGTATATAAATATGTAAGTGGACACACAACACGATGGATTGGCTTGCATGGTGTTTATTGAATGAGGTTTCTTCATCCATAACCTCTGAATACAAATGGTATTCCTTTAAAAAAATACATAGGTCGGGGGGATTGCGAAGAATGGAATGATGAGATAGATGTGCAAGGTTCATTTCCATGGAAGGTCCAAGTGTACTCCCAAAACCACTGTAGATTTTCTATTGTGAGAGAAAACACAGGATCCAGCGTACAGGGAATGGGGGGAGATTGTCAGAGATCAGAGAGAGAGAGAACGAGGAAGATGCTCGCTGTCGGGCCTTCAATGGAGAGAGAGACAACAGACACCTGATCGACCCTTTTTGTCTGCGCTAATGGGAGTGCGAAATCATGAGATGCCGTGGTGACCTGAAAGGCCGCCATCACAGAAAGCAGCGACAAGTTTGAGAGCCTAAAAGATCCCATCTGGAGTCGGCCCCATCCTAAGTCGCCTCGCCGACTTAGGAACCCTCTCGCGATCACGCTAAAAGGGCGAGACTACTCTCGCCTGCCGATGCGTCGGACCTTGGAACCCTCCTCTTCGGACGGAAAGGGGTAAACCCCATTCGACCCCACTGTAAATCCTGCGGCGCCAGAGTTGGAAAGCAGTATCCGCCGTCTGCCCGCCCCGTAAGTATCCTCTGCCCGCCCCCCGTCAGTACTCGCCCTTCGAACGCATCGTGCCTAGTTTCGATTCATGTCTAACTCGAAAGCAAGATATAAATTCATCCCATAATAGTTATTTGTCAAGAGACTATTATTTGAACTTTGTGCCAAGGCAAGGATTACTCCCTCGGGCCAAATATCCGAGGTAACAGCAAAGCGCAACTCTCTTGTGCAAGTGCTCTCTCTTTACCACCAATCCATCTAGGTAAACCTCCATCGTCGGCTTCGTATACGCTCAAGGTCATTCGGTCAATATTGCTCGTTTGTTTGTCGTGCGTTAATTTAATTCTTGTTGTTGTGCTCGTCGCATAAAACCAGCAGCATGTCGCCTTTTGAAATTTTAAATGCCCAAGGTGAGTCCCTCGGACTCAGTGACAAAGATCTGATGGCCTACATCCAGGAAGAAGAAAGAAGAGAAAGAGCCGAAAGAATAAAAGAAGAAGAAAAGAAACGAGAAGAAAAGGGACGAACATAAAGAGAGAGAATACGCTCTCCAGAATTGGAAATGAGCAGAGCTAGGAGCGAGACACTCTCCATAAACTCCTCTAGCCCTCGGCTAGACGCACCGCAGCCTGCGACCATAAAACTTACTGTCTTTAAAAAAGGCGAAGACTTCGGGTCTTATCTCACCCACTTCGAAAAAATCATCGAATTGAACCAGTGGGAAATCGAGGCGGATGGCGTAGCACAATTCTTGCATCATTTTAATTTTGGGAGTGACGCGTTTAAGGTGCCTCGTGAATACGACGCCTTAGTCGATATCGTCCTCAAGGGCCAATTTCTTACGTCGCTCCCTTCAGAAATCAGATCCTTCGTGAAGGATCGGAGGTGCCGTACTCTCAAGTAATGCATCGAGGGGGCAGACATCTATGAGGCTAGCCACCACTGCTATTCGAAGTAAGGGAAGAAATCAGATCCTCCATCTCCTAAAACCAAAACGAGGAAGAACAAATTTGCTCCTAATAATGGGAATAAGTTCGTTAAGGTGACTGGGCTCGCCAAACCCATACCGCTCTTGGCACCGGACCACCGTGATATTAAGCCCTTGTCTCTCAACTCCCATTCTTCGTCGTTCCCCAGGAGGACCATTTTGGGCTATTCCTGTGGAGTTCATGGGCACGTGAGTAGCAATTGCTCTCAAAACTTGCGGTTTAGAAGCACCCATCCTTCTCACCAGGTACACCAGGTACACCAGGTCAGTGCCACTTCTACGCCCTCACCGTCTAATAATGAAGCTCCCTCTTCCTTAAACCCTCCCAATACTGATGGTCACCAGGTAATTTTTTGTTCAATAAAAGTACCCATGGCACCATCCAGTGAATGGATGCCGGACTCCACCCTCGTCCGAGTGCACCAGCATTGTTGTATCCGATGAACTACTCCCCCCCCCCTGCGGCTCCGGACCACGATATGTATGATTACTTGGGGGTGCGCCAATAAATCCCCTAATGTTCACTGCTACAATGAGTGCGCGTATTTTACTAGTTGGGCTGAAATCGTTGCAGCCCCCATCAAATTTTGCTCTGCTCTAATTGGTCAGTCCTCCCGGATTTCTTCTGCCCACGTGGCTCAACCCGTTACTACCCGTTCCCGCACGAAGAAGGAACTGAAATCCCCTACACCACTGAAGCCCCCTTGTGCCCCCGAATTCCATAGTGCGATGACCCATAACTTTGCCAAAAGCGAGAGGGAATATGAGTCTCTTCGGCCCTTGTGGTCAAAAGCCCAGAACAAAACACGTGAAATCGTCAGAGGGAATAAGGTGATTTCCCTCCTCATCAAGGACGACCTCCTCTATCGAGTATGCACCGAGGAAAACGACACCCAGTCCTGCACACTATGTGTACTCCGCTCCCACGTTCCTCCAATCCTGCAAACGGCTCACGATAGCCTGATAGCCTATTTGCTAGTCACTTTAGTCACACGAAGACCACTCAGAGGATCTTCAAATATTTTTACTGGCCTGGTGCGACCGATGAAATTCTGCGATATTGTCGTTCGTGCGACATTTGCCAAAATATGGCAATAAAAGGACGAATCAGACCTGCGCCTTTGCAGAAGGGACCACTAATCTCTGAACCATTCTCCCGACTAGCTATCGACCTAATCGGACCGATCCACTCCCCGTAGAGCGAAGGCCATAGATACGTTTTAAGGGTTGTGGACTTTACTACCCGATTCCCCGAGGCTGTGCCCCTCAAGAAAATCGATAGAATCTCCTGCGCCGAAGCCCTTATTTCTATCTTTTCCCGTGTGGGCATGCTCAAAGAAAACCTCTCGGATCGGGGTTGTCAAATCACCTCCGAATTAATGGAGTATGTTGGTAAATTATTAATGATCAAGCCCCTGTTGACCATTCCTTTTCATCCGACTGGGAATGTAATATGCAAGAGGCTAAATGGAAGCGTCAAGGCCATTATCAGGAAGTTGTGTGCAGATCATCCCACTGAATGGCACCGCTTCCTTCCGGTAGCCCTCTTTGCCTACCGTGGAATACCCCATTGTACATTAGGATTCGCCTCCTTTGAATGGTAGAAACGTCATAGGCCCTTTGAGTATCCTAAAAGAACTTTATTCCAATCATAAATTGGATCAAAATATCCAGACTTCATACTCGTATCTACTGGATTTAAGAAGGCTGGAAAAGTGCGCCGAAATTGCGTCTCAAAACGCAGACATCAATTTTGACATGTATAAGACATACTTCGATTGCAGGTCTAAAGAAAGGAAATTTAACCCCAGAGAAGAAGTTTTGCTTCTCCTCCCCACGGACAACACATTGTTGAGGCTGTGGAAGAGCCCCTACCACATAGTCAAGATGCGTGTTCCGTCGATTACCTTATTAAAACCCCCTCGGGAAGAAACCTTCTTCATATTAATATGCCCAAGCGTTACCACCGGTGTGCGAGCATCAACCAGATATTTGCAATCGATGAAGAATCCCCCATGGAATCTGGCTACCCTCTGGAGCTCTTTTGCGTAATTCTAGTCGCCTTCGTAGAGCAAGACAAGGAATACTCGTTGCATGTCTTGCCCGACTTTAATAATTTCCTGCTGCGGAAATTAAGATATGCTACCAGCTATCATCTCTTCAAAAGGATCAACTGCAAGCGCTCCTGAGTCGTTTTGATGACGTCATCACCGAGATCCCTGGTTTTGCTACCCATTTTGAGCACAATATCAAATTAACCACCCTGCAACCCGTCCGTTCCAAAAACATATCCCCTGCTTATACACCTCCGAGAACACAATTTGACAATTGCCACCAAAAGTGCCACTTCGCTTTTGGCTCTATCCATTACCTCGGCTTCCATATCGAGAATAGTCGATTAGTCCCCCAACAAGAAAAGATCTGGGCCATCGTGGACATGCCGTTGCCCACTAATTAAAAGCAGCTGCGATCCTTCATCGGCTCTGGATCATTCTATCGTCGCTTCATACCCAACTTTGCGACTATCTCCACCCCCCTCTGCAGACTATTAAATAAGAAGGTCCCCGAACGCCCCGAGTGGACACCACTTTGGACTCACAGCTTTAACTAACTCATGGAGAAGTTGGCATCCGCCCCTATCCTCCGCCTCCCTAACTCGGACAAACTGTTTGGCCTTCGCACCGACGCTAGGGAGAAAATCTTAACGAGAGATTAACCTCAGAGGTCAGGCTCTAAAAACCAAGGTAGAATAAATACAAATGTTCTAAAGACTTGACTTAAATGGAAGTAAATACAGACAAAAACATAAGTCTACATAGATGCACACAAAATAAAATAAAATTGTTTATTAAGATTAATATAAATATTTAGTCTCAAATTAAAAGTTTCGATAGCAGATTGTGAATATAATTTAAAAAATAACCATCAAGTATATATAAGCCAGGACTTAAATTAAAATTGGGGAATTTACTAATAAAGGTTGATTCAATGATATTTCAGGAAATTGTATCGTTATTATGACAAATGATTTTAGCAGAATTCCAATCAATATTGTGAATAAGATATGTTTTTATGTACATATGTATTTATTTCCATTTGAGTCGAGTCGTTAGAACATTTGTACTTATTCTACCTTGATTTTTAGATCCTGACATCTGAGGTTAATCTCTCATTAAGATTTTCTTCCTCTTTAATTGCCTAGGCGGTATTTTAATCCTCTTGTCAACCTTTAGTCTTTTGAATTTACCTGTTTTAATGATCTTATTTATCTTCGCTCCTCCTAAGGTTTCCATTTCATATTAATTCATTTCGTTGATTTTTTTTTTGCTTTTTTGTGGGCGTTCCCTCTCCTCTGTATCATCCTTAAAAATATTACAATTCTCAATACTTCTGTTATTCCTTGATAAAGAACTCGAAATAAATTTCGAAAGTACTTCGAATCCTCGTATTAATTTTTCCTGTGGGCTTTGTTGCATATATATATATATATATATATATATATATATATATATATATATATATATATATATATATATATATATATATATATATAGAAGAATGATTGGCTGTAATGCATGAATTTTAAAGTGGCAAAAATCCGTCGATTCTTTATTTCAAACCATGTGATGCCAAATGTGTTAACATTTGGGAATCTGGATGTCGATTCTATATGGCGAACGAAATCTCTTTGCTTATATATGTTGTCGAGGTATAACCAAGGGTACGTGAATATGCGCACACAGGCTCTAACGTAGGCCAAGCAAGGCGACAACTGTTATTGTTTCTAAGAGTGCGATTTAAGTAGATAGTGGTAGCTGCGTAACCAAGGAATATAACAAACACAATGACAAAAATAGACTTTTAATACACACGAACTAAAAGGGGACAACAATAAATATAAATAAAAAGGTACATAAATGAGACGGACTTAAACTCCGAATACTAGTTAGATAACCGTGGTTAGAAAATAGTTACAATGGGAGATTGACGGTAATGAATGATTTACTTCCTTTGAAACTCGAAGGTAAGGTGGGGGCAACTAGGTGGAGGTCTTGATGACCTTGATTACTAAGGGGGTAGCCATAGAACCCACAGCGGGTGAGGCTACTCTTCTCGAATTCACGTTTGTTGCGAGATTCGGGCCTCCTGTCCTCGGGAGTTCACCGAACGAACTTCGAAGGGGAAGGGGGAGATGACTTCTTCACACTCGGCTTGAGTGAGCTAATGGGACGCTTTTCGTAAGAGGACACCAGATGCAGGCCTACTGTCCTCAGGAGGTCACCGAACGAACTTCGAAGGGGGGAGGGGTGAGATGACTTCTCTACACTCGGCTTGAGCGAGCTAAGGGGCCTCTTGTCGTAAGAGGTCACCAGATGAACTTCGGAGGACTGCTTCTCCAATCCTTGATCCGAAGGCGGATGAAAAAGGCTGACGTTGCCTCACGAGACTCTTCTCCTAGACCCAAAGACACGAGGGGGACGTCCAGCTCTTCCGTAGCTTGCGACCGTCGTTCACCCTTCTTGGGAAAGAGCTCGTTGAATTGCACTCCTTTCGGGGAAGTCGCGTCTAATCAAATCTATCCGTCAGCCTGGAACGGGGGCATATATACCCGGAGCTATTCAAAACAGAGAGAGAGATTGAGACCTTAACCTTCGTTATCGGGCGTGATGAACAGAGCGCCTTCTTACGAGGAAGTGTCAACGGCTAGGATCAGCAGCCAAACGGGCGACAGTGGCGGAGCCATAAACGCGGTTCACGGCGAGGATACAAAGCAGTCTCCCGACCCGAGGGGAGGGGGGGGGGGGGTAGATGGTTGAGACGACCGAGAGAAAGCTTCGGTGTGAATTTCACGGGAACCTGGCAACGGGTCCAAAGAGGGAGAGGTTGGAAAGGGGTGGGGGGAGATGATTTGCTTTCTCTCCCAAAATACTGTCTCAGGAGGGAGGGTGGATAATATTATTCAAAGGGGATTCCTCCACATATGTATACATTAATTTATGTACGCACTTTTGTTTGCACTTGATTTGTTTTAATAAAATTAATATCATTTCTCTTAGCAGCGGACACTGGATTTCTTTCTAGTTACAGATTTTAAAATTAAATAAGCACAGAATTTATGCCTTTAACTAGATATGAATTGACTTTGCACTTTAACCTGATCTGCACTGGCATTTTAAACTCAATTTTTGTCATTATTAATATTTGAATACTGTGTTCGAACGAATGGCGTGAGTTCGTATGTTGATTTCCTTCTGGTTCAGTATTGGCCTATTTGAGCGGCAATGATGGGCGTTGTGTCCGTATGTGGAGACTGGACAATTTTTTTGTCGGGTTAGGTCTCAACCTACGTCCACCTGTCGCGGTTCATCTTAGATCGTCCAGCTGCTTGAAGTGGTCCGATGAGTAGAAAAGAAATGATCCTCTTACCATCCTAATGGTCGCTTTGACGATGTCGACGGTGATGGAGTTCGCCAGGCCTACTTTTTCTTGAGCTGAGAGTAGGCTTGGGGTTGGCAAATCTTTTTTCTCTAAGCGCTCGTTGCTCATGGTGAATCCATTGTTCTTCTTAATCCATCTTCTTGTTCGAACGAAAGGGGTTACCGCTTATAGGGTTAAGTGTAAAGTGGGTGACCGGTGCTAAGGCGGACTCTTTATTTTGGGTGGAGAGAATTCGCCAGGTCTACTTCTTTTACATCCTTGGGGGTCACCGGTCACATAGTTTACCTCCTTGGGCGAGGAGGGCCTCATAACCGGTGCCAATAGCTTCTTCTTCGCGCCTAACTGAATGTCTAGCCCAGAAGCATCTCCCTTCCTCTGTGCTTGTTTATATATATATATATATATATATATATATATATATATATATATATATATATATATATATATATATATATATATATATATATATATATATATATATATATATATATATAAAAATATATATATATATATATATATATATATATATATATATATATATATATATATATATATATATATATATATCAAAGGGGGGGAATTTAAATTCATTAAGGATATCTTTTAAGATTAGATCTTTGACGTAGGGGCTGCATTTGAATTACCCATCCTTTTGACTGAACCAACTACCATTATTGAGGACAAACCTCATCTAGGGATGCGCAGTCGTGTTGTTTACGAATTTACTTGTCCTCGGTGTCTCCAAGGAAGATACATAGGCAGCACGATTCGCTCCCTGAGAGCAAGGTTCTCCTCACACATGGGCATCAGCGCCCGTACTGAAAAACCACTTAATCGTAAAGAAGCATCCCCTATCAGAGCACATGCAATCAAATGCAACGCGGATATAACTTTAGATAATTTTACACTAATTGATCAAAATAACAATAAACAAAGCTTAAGAATACTAGGATCCCATTATATTAAATCCCGTGTCCCTAGTCTTAATTGTGACTCGTCCGCTGCTCCCCTACTAATGACATAACTCTACTACTAATACAATCTTACCTATGTCCACTTCATTTCCCCCTTTCCATTTCTCTCTGGAGTAAGACCAAAAATGGTGAGTGTTCTGATGGTTCTTCCTTGTATTCCTCTATGATTATTAATATTCTAACTCATTATAAATTATGTATTTTCTTAGGTGGTTTTGTATTATAGAAAAAAGTCTCTTTTTGTATATATTTGTCAACACTTTTAATATTTTAATTTCTAGACAAATTTTTTAATATTATAATCAATTGTAAATTATGTATTCCTTTATATCATAGAACCTGAAGATGAGCGGACAGCTCGAAACGTTGTTTATCCCCAATAAATTAAGATGAATTTCATCGCATTCTATGTACTCTCATTCCTGGTGAAATTAAAGATTCGTCTGGCTAGCAGCAACCCCATCGACCATATATATATATATATATATATATATATATATAAGCATACACAGGTGGGAAGAAGAAGGAAAGTGTATTCGACGATAATATGAGGGGCGTAGTGCGCGTTCTGGTCCATCATTTAAAGGCTAAACAAGGCCGGGTCTCGTTGGCCGTCCCGACATCTCAGAACAGGGAAATGAACCTTCAAACTATGACATAAAGACACATTATTCTTCACTTAATTGAGAAAACCCGTAATTATTTGGCATCTGGCGTAATGAAGCGCTATTAATGTTTGTCTTAAAACGCTGTTATGTTTTCCTTCAATTATTATTACGTTCTTCCCTGACAGAAGAATCATTTTCTTTTTCTATTTCATATAGTCATACATACACATATTGACACACATTTACATGTACATGTAGGCTCGTAATGAGACAATCACAAACGCACATAGACACATAATGACACAGTTACAGCGTCCGCTCACAGACTCTAAACCCAGTTATAGTTACACACATACTCACAAATATACCAAAATACCCCAAATTACTTATCAGTAGCAGCGGGTAGGAAATCGACGCCAATTATTGTAATAGGTCTAAGCATCTGTAAAATCAGGCTGAATTTTGGTGTGTAATCATTTAAAGGCGGTTGAACTTTAGTGTGTGAGTGCTCAAAAGAAGGCCGACATTCGCGAATGGCATCCTTTCGTCTGCGATAGGATCCCAGTGGAATCACCTCGCACCAATCATAGACTTGTGGGCGTAGAACTGCCATCGGGTGATAGATTGAGTGATCCGACAACTCGTATGTGATTATCATTCTGATCTTTATGTGCACTTCATTATTCAGTTGGGGGAACTCATCTACAATGCGAGAGACGAATGGCGCTGCCTACCTACTCACACGCGGATACCTCATACCGAGGATATCTGATACCCAAAACATCTTATACCATAAATGAAAAGGGAAATAGAATGAATTTAAAAAGGGTCGTGTATGTTTTACAGAAAATGTTTCTTTGTGGCCGGTTGGATAAAAGGGCAAGTTAGGTTAGGTTAGGTAGGTTATCTTTGTCATGGTATGTCATTTACTAAGTACCCGATACCCTAGTTATGAATTGTCATGGTATGAACTGTACTAGAGCCGATAGATTGTTCTTATTCTTGTGCCCACTCTGGGGTTTAACTTGGTATGTTTGAGTTCTTGTAATCTTACGTATTTGTTCGAGGATCTTTTAACAAACGCACCCTATGACCCCAATCAATGAAACTTGTTGCAATGGTACTTGCCACACCATTTTTGAAACTACCCTTCTTGGTATTCCTCTCATAACGTATCACTTCATTACTTGTGGGTCTTGTTTGCATTGTAGCAAATCCTTTCTTTTCCTGTAATTTAAATCACTAATTGTTAAATTTATTTATTATTCGTTATTATTAACATTAATACTCTTTCTATTCGCTCTTTATCTTGGTTCTATTTGCCTTTAATTGAAATTTTAACAATATTTTCCTGTTTTTTGTTCTCCACATTCTTACCTTTCAACTCTGAAGGGGAGTGCTGATGTTCTGTTCTTCGTACAGGGCAAGAATCTTCAGCTTTGACCACAAAAATCTAGCATAAAATTAACAAACCTCCTTTCAGACTTGTATAATTAAGTTTATCTCTTTTATGCAAGTGTTGTTTACTCGTTCTTTTTTACAATTGAATCATGGTATTGTATCCTTCTAAATTTGGTCAAACTTTACCCATACATACACGGAAGTCGCACGAACCATGATATTTAAATGCACACGCGTGCAGGATGCACAAGGGTGTTCAGTTGTTTGCACATCTCCTCTCCTTTCCAGTGGCGGAGTTTTTGCTTTTGGGGTGTATTTTTATGTATGTATGTGCGTTTGCTCGTGTCCGTGAACCATGGAACTGCATCCATATCTAAGAGAGATAAAGCCATACACTACGCGCAATTTTATTTGTGTAATTCGAAAGAGGGAATCATTAGGGAGACGAGTGATTTGTCTTCTTCTCGCCCTAATTATATTAATCTGCAGTGATCAATTCATTATGGACAACATGTTTTGCTTCTTTTGTCTTCTTTTATTCAGCATGCGAAAACCCTATTACAATATATATATATAATATATATATATATATATATATATATATATATATATATATAGATATAGATATATATATATATATATATATATATATATATATATATATATATATATATATATATATATATATATATATATATATATATATGAAATGAATAACTCACAAAGTAGCACGTGAGGTTCGCAATGAATGCATTGTCCCGCAGAAAATATGAAAAGGTGCTTCCAAGTACTTTCGAACTTTATTCAGTTCATTCTCAAGGATAACTACACGAGAAAATGTGAATGAATGAAGGATGTATATAGAAAGGACAGAGAGGGATCACTGTGTAACACAGGCGAACAGGCAGTCGTAGAGGAAAATGGTACTGAAATAACTTGAGAGGGGATAGGAAGAGTTGATAGGTCGGTGGCTGGACACCGATGAGCGGTGTGGTTGGGTGTGTCTCGGAGTGTTCGTGACTGGACAACAGTTGGGGGTGGTCAGGAAGGAAAACGTGTCTGCTTAGTCGGAAACGCGTTATTCGTGATGCTCTTAACTTATGCGTAGAACGGTATGGGTTGCGGGTGGTCATGGGCTGCGGGGTATCGCAGTGCCATCGCAACATACCGTCTTGCGTGTAGTGCGGTGTATATGGGGTCTTTGGCGAGTTTACCGAGTTGTTTTGTTAGTCTGGTGTGAGCGTATGTGTTGAGGGGTGCTAATTTGTTGTTGTCTTGTAGTGTGGACATTCTCGCGTACAAGGGAGAGCGGCAAGCGCGCTTCAGAGCAGAGTTCTGAATGGGCTGAGCCTTCTGCTGCCACGTGGCACTCGCAGCTACGAGTGACAGTGGGGCGTACGTGAGAAGAGGCCGCACAAGTGTTTTATATAGGTGTAACTGTAGTTTCTTTCCTGCAGGGTAGAACCTGCAGATCATTATGTTTGTACGTGCGGCTCTTGTTTGTGTTATGTTCTGGTGTATATTGAACCTAAGGGACTTGTCAAAAGTTACCCCAAGGATTTTTGTATGTTGTGTGTAGTCGAGTCTTGTCGGGTTTAGGTGGTTCATGTCTGGTGTGTGTGTGAAAATTTGTAGGTTATGCATGAAGTGATCTCTTGCACCGAAGAGTGTCATATGTGTCTTCTGAGGATTCGTGGCAATCAGCCATTTATCCTCGTATTCTGCATTAGCGTCTAGTATTATTTGTGCGTGGAGCGCGATCTCGTCTGGTCCACGGCTGCTGACGAAAATGTTCTCGTCATCGGCGTAGGACACTGTGTATGTGTGACAGCAGTTTTCGGGTGGGCGTGTGGTGTCGTTTGTGTACATGATGTACAGTGTGGGTGCCAGTACGCTTCCTTGGGGAACGCCTGAGCGTGGTGTGAAGGGTTGTGAGAGAGTATTGTTGTATTTTATGTGGCATCTCCGTTCAGTGAGGTAGTGCGAGAGGTGCCTTCTGGTGCAGAGAGGTAACTCCGTATTGTCGGCGAGTATTGTCGGCTAATTTTGTCTGAAGGTTTTTTGCGGCGAGTGTGACCGACGCAAGTTCGTGTAATTTGGCTGCATCCTCCTGTGAGCGCAAGACGAGTTTGTGGCCTCTGTGGGTCTTTATTATGTTTGTGATGGGGGTGTCGTGTGTAGCGGCTAGGTTGAGAAGTGTGTGTTTATTGTTGGTGGTGGGTTTGTTGGTAGTGGGTGTTTTATCTGTTATGTGTAGGAGTGTGAGAGTGGATGCGTTGTATGCCATTGATTATCGGTTTTAATTTTGCTTTTACGTTTTGTGGGGTCCCCCGCCCTGCCGATAACGACGCCGTGAAAATGAATCGCATGTGGTGATGATTAATGAGTGAGTATGGACCTGGTTGAGCTCCTTAGAGGGTGTGAAAACATGGCGTACTTAATGATGACTGAAGCTCGAATCAACTGACTCCTGTCGGGGTACCACCCCCTCTATTGGGTTTTGGGTATTTCTCAGTTACGTCCAACATCTCACAGAGACGGTGGTGTCTCCCTCTGTGGTCTTGGGCGGTGCCACAAGGTGGGGTATTAATCCTCCCTGCGTTGGTAATTGAGTCCCAATCCAGGTTTGCTCCTTCCGTTGGGTTCCGCAGGGGCTAAGCTTCAGACATCCTTTCCCCAAAGTTTGCAATTATGCCCTTTCTAAGTAGAACGGCATAGTTGCAACAGAGCTCTATGTGTAGAGTCATATTCACAGAGCCAAGTCACGGCGGGGCAGAGATGGGGAGGGTTTTGTCACTATGACGTGCCAGGGAAATAAAGAAACTTTCATTCAGGAGGGTGAGGCTTTTCTGAATCTCGTAGTTAACTCTCGATATTATACCGTCCACGGTATAACTTTCAGAAATCACTGTTTTCAGTGAGATGCGTCGATGAAAATTTTCGCTGGGCCTTGACTCCTGTATTAAAAATATAGCAGGGAAACGCAGAGATCATCGGAAGTGCAGAGGTCTGATGACGAGAAAATAATATAATAAGGGTATATATAAGCTAGTAAAAGATAAAGTACCGCCTCTAAGACAAGAAATCAGCAATGAGAAAGTAGGAGAAGGATGAGTAAATTCACATTAAGTATAACAGGTAGCAAGGTCAAACCGAGAGGCAAGAAGGACTCAAGAACAGATCCAAAAGGGCTAAAACCATTAACGGATAAAGCGATAGTCTAAAGAGGGAGATTAGGAGAGACACGAGAAGTAAATTGAAACGAAGGGGAGAGGGACAAGGAGAGAGGAAGATAAATAAGATAATGTTAATACAAAATCAATGCAATAGTTAAATTGGCCAATTGGGTTGCCATAAAAATGAAAATTGAAAAAAAAGGAATATAAGTCAAAGCTAATTTCTTTAAGAATGAGTTTTTTCATAAAACATCAATTTTAAAAAAGGCCAAGGGAAATGTTATAGTTATTAAATTGGCTTACACATGAACATTCAACAAGGTTTCTTTTAATTGAGTCATTTGAGCGAAAAATAAATTTTGATGAATTCCAATTAATTAAGTGGTTATTTTCGGACATATGCACAAAAAACGCACTATTATTTACAGCTCTCCTAACATTGCATTTTTGCTAATTAATACGGACAGATAATTGCTTTGCTGTCTGTCCAAAATATTTACTTGGACAAACAGAACATTCGACCGAATAGACTCCCCCAATATTATTACAATTATTATGAACTAGAATGTCTTTTATAGTTGACCCGTATTTGAAAGCAACTGAAATGTTAAAGTTTTTTAAAAGACGGGGAAGTTCGATGAAACAAACAGAGAAAGATAAAACCAAAAATGTTTTTAACATTAAAAGGGATAACAGGAGCTGTATAATAGAACTTTTTTTTTTGCAGAGGAAAGACAGTTTAGAAGAAACGGATAAGGCTAACATAGTTTATGGCCAATTTCAAAGATATTGGAAAATTCAGAATCCATATATTCAGGACTAACAACTCGTAAAGCCCGTAAAAACATAAAGGAAAAAACGGAACGTTTGACTTTAGGACTATGCGAAGAGTAAAAATGAATATAAGAGTTTAAATTAGTAGATTTTCGATAGATGGATTATTTAAAACCAGTCAGTGTTCTATGAATAAGAAGATCGAGAAAGGGAAGGGTTCTATTATTTTCAACCTCATGGGTAAATTTAATGGAAGGGACGAGTGAATCAAGTTTGGTAAGAAATCTACTAACATCTTTAGAATTAGGCCACAGGCAAATGACATCATCAATATACCTGCACCAAACAATAGGGAAGTCAAAGATAGTAGGGAGGAGTCTTGTTTCAAAGCACTCCATATATTATAAGTTAGAGAGAACAGGTGAAAGGCTGCTCGGATATCCTCCGGTAGCTCAGCCCATCAGTCGGGAGCTTCAGGATCGCCTTTTTCTGGTTATTGGAGAGTTCTTTATTCTTCAGCATTATAACGCCTTTACTGCGGGAACGGCGACTCATGAATGGCATTCCAATCTTTCCTGAGCTCTTGTTGATTGCAGTACATATTATTGGAACCCTCTAGAAGCTTCTTTGCACCCCTACAACTAATAGTATGTCTCATATGTACTCTTAAAAAGGAATTTCGTTAGGTTTATGTTTCTGTACAAATAATTTTTTCATCCTTGTTTTCATTAATTTCAATTTTACTGAATATCAATTCTGTTTCATGCCATTTTGTGCACATAACTTTTAAATTTACATTAATATATTTCTAATGTGTAAATTTCAGTCAGTTTGATTCCTATAAATAACAGACAGACAGACACAGATAAATTTATATATATATATATATATATATATATATATATATATATATATATATATATATATATATATATATATATATATATATATATATATATATATATATATATATATATATATATATATATATATATATATATATATATATATATATATATATATATATATATATATATATATATATATATATATATATATATATACGTATTTTTAGGATAAATAAACAGGCTAAATTTAGGAAGTTCATTACTATATTATAACTTCTTGGCACCGACGTTTCGGGTAGGAACCCATTCTCAAGGATGTGAGAATATAAATATATACAAATAAAGAATTTTTTAGATAAGTTATCAGATATTTATAAATTAATTATATGGGAAATGGGAAGCAGCAGAGGTGGTAATATTCAAATTATAAAAATGCAGGGCTTTTAACTATTTGGGAATAGGAAATATATTTTTGTTTTTAAATAAAACTGAGATTAATTAGTTTTAGGTGTCTTCATTGTAAAAAGGGGGGGGATAATAGAAAAGGTTATTGTACCTCTCCCATATATAGGACCCCTCAATTCACCTCTCTGGGCTAAACTCTCACCATTTCTTAAGAATTCATTTCCTGCAACACATTTTATACCAATTTTTCAAAACACACGCAAAGTACAACATCTTTTCAACATTAAAGACAAAATACCAACGCTGCTTCGATCCTCCATCATATATGAATTCAACTGCTCGAGATGTAATTCCGAGGTGTATTTAGGATCGACACAGCGCACACTACATACCCGTATTTGCGCACATTTAGGTATCAGCAATAGAACTGGAGCCCCACTCACTACTCCCGAGTTCTCCCCTATCCAAATACACTACGAAAACAGACATCCACACCATAAACCAAACTTAAATAATTTTTCAATTAAAGACACAGCAAACAACGAAAACCAACTACGTATACTGGAATATCTTTATATTAGATTTAAAAACCCCACTTTAAACTCTGACACAAGCTCTTTTCCACTTTTACTACAACCATAATCACCCACGAATTACACACACCAAATCCACTCTCCCCAAAACAACCCCTATCTTTCAAATACTTCTATTATCTCCCTCTTTTTACAATGAAGACACTTAAAACTAATTAATCTCAGTTTTATTTAAAAACAAAAATATATTTCCTATTCCCTAATAGTTAAAAGCCCTGCATTTTTATAATTTGAATATTACCACCTCTGCTGCTTCCCATTTCCCATATAATTAATTTATAAATATCTGATAACTTATCTAAAAAATTCTTATGTTTGTATATATTTATAATCTCACATCCTTGAGAATGGGTTCCTACCCGAAACGTCGGTGCCAAGAAGTTATAATATAGTAATGAACTTCCTAAATTTAACCTGCTTATTTATCTTAAAAATACGCATACGCCTGGCAACGCGCAACCCCTCTGCTCTCTTAAGATATATATATATATATATATATATATATATATATATATATATATATATATATATATATATATATGTACCACGGAAGGAAAGTGAATAAAAATCAGATTGGAGTAAGTACTTTCGTCTATTCGACATTTTCAAAATGTCGAATAGACGAAAGTACTTACTCCAATCTGATTTTTATTCAGTTTCCTTCCGTGGTACATATTCATATTTATAGTCATCACATGCTAACTTTCGTGATATTTCCCATATATATATATATATATATATATATATATATATATATATATATATATATATATATATATATATATATATATATATATATATGAGAAGCTGCTTCGCCATGCCTTACAGGAGGAACTTCGGTCTCTAGCCTACGGCCTATCTGTCTCTGTCAACGGGCTTTTGGTCTAATTTTTTTTTAACGGTTTCCTCTTCATATCTCTTAATAATTTACTCTTGGTCTATGTTCTTCCCAAACATTCAATAATCCTATTTATTTTTCCTGAACTTCACCATTTATAATTCTTTTTGTTTCAAAAAATTCCAGAGTTAAAATATACTAATATCGATTAACTAATGTCATTTTTTTTGCCTTGACTTTATCCACATCCCGAAATTTGTAACGCCCCAAACAAATTTCTTGATATGGATAAGGTCATGTACAAAAAAAGGTTTTGAGACTATTATTTCCATAAGATTAAATTTTAACTTGTTTTGTTTTGTCTCGGCATTCATTTGTAGCTCTTGAGAGCCCAGAATATTTTTTCAAAGGACTGTAACCAGTCAATAATGTCATTAATGATCCTAGAGAGGGCGCTCTTTGATACACTACCCTTAGAAACTATCTTCTTGTATTGCAGGCCACTTTGGTGCAGAGCGGAAATGATGGCACGCTTTTCTTAAAAAAAAAACCTTTTAGGGAATTGAAAAAGATTCCAACATTTGTTTTTACCTTAAAATATTACAATAATAAATTATAATTACACATCTTTAACCGATATTTATCATTTTACCCCTTTGATCGAATAGCAAAGCTTGTTGGACTGAAGCTCACCTCTTAAATAAACAAGACCAGAGACCGATTTTGTATTTTGGGAAGAACGCAGTTTTTCTTATTATTTTTTAAATGCGGACTGTTTAATAAACCTGCAATAATTTAAATATTATAATAATTATTCCTATCACGTAAATTTTAAAATCGAATTAAATAAATATATATATATATATATATATATATATATTAGTCTCTAAACTTTTGGCCATGACCGTATATGCAAACTTGTCTAGTAAGTAAAAAAGATGAAATACTAATTTACGAATTCTGTGTACGTTCGAACTTCATTTAGTTCATTCTCTATGAATACTGTAAGAAATTTACAAGAAATAAGTGAAATTTAATATGATAAAGAGAAGTTCCTCCTGCAAGCAAAAATGACCAATGGAAAAGAGGTAGAATGTAAAATATATAAACCTTCGCCCTAAAACCAAAGAGGCACAGAAAATAAATTTAAAATGATGCGAAAAATATGTAGTTTCAAAAAGACTGGAATACTAACAGGTAGACTATGGGTTAAGATCTATAGATTATATATACGCAAAATCTATTAAAATTTTGAAAATTCTAGAACTAATATAAAAATTAAGAAATAGTCTAATTAAAGAACATTCGATATTATTTCACTTAAATTCTTCTGAGTGGCAAATGAATTTAGCCGAATTCAAAATAACCTATCATTTTCAAATCAGAAAACTCTTGTTTTTCATTGTTTTAGTATTTATTTTTATATTATATTTTATTTGATTCAGACAGACAAAAATTTTCCGGTTTGCTTATTGTAGATTTTAGTGAAAATAGAACAGTTGACAGAATAGAAGCCACCTAATTTTTGCTATTATTATGAACAAACATTTATTTATACATACATAGTTGATTCATATATAACTGAAATATTCATATATTTCAGAAAGCTAGGAAAATGAAAGTAAAACGAGAGAATAATTACAATTAAATGAATGAAGAATGTTTTTTCTTTGGAAATGTTTTACCGCGCACTTTAGATGCGACAGGTCAGTTAGGCAGCGCCATCTGTCTCTCGCATCGCGGACGAGCTCCCCCCGTCCCAGATAATGAAATGCACATAAAGATCAGCATAAAAATTCACTGGTGAGCAACAGAGGCCGGTGTTTTGTTTGGAGGGAAGGGTAGTACTGTATGTATGTTTTTGACAGCGCCCAGCGATGGTGTAACCCTTCGCGACCATAAAAGGGTCGTATCCAATCCTCGTCAGTGGTATGTGGATATGCAAGCAACTATAGGGGACCCTAGTATACCATGGCACAGAAACAAATGAGAGAGTGGGTATGTTTTATAGAGAAGACGAGAGGGAAGTGATAGCAATGATGTTATTGGCCATGACCATGATGATTGGTGTGGAACTACATACCCCCGCGTGGGTGAATTTCAGCACAACCGCCTAATCGGCGACCAGCGAATGGCGCCGCTTTGCCTCTGCCGCTGCCCTTGGATCGAACCCATGTGAAGACGCCGGGATAAAAGTGAGCTGAAATTCATCGGCTTAAAATAAACTAAATATTTGAAGAGAGGCGGAGTTCGGCAGAGGCTCAAATGTTTGGTTAATTTGGAAGCGGAGTTATTGGTTATCTCATCTCTATGTAATTATTTTTTTTAATGGAAACGTATGCGAGTATACAGTATAAAAGAAATTCAGAAGTTGGTCAACACTGCATTTATAATATTCTCTTTTACCCAGAATACAAAAGCACAAAGAGAAAAGAAGGAAAAGCGGTTGGATAAAATTAGGAATTCTTTAAATGCGGAAAAGAGACCAACCTGCTATGTAGCTCTTGCTTTCAGAGTATCTGTCGTAGAATATGGTCAAGTTAACCCTTTCTGCGTTTCTCAGCCGAGGTCGATGACGGCTATGTGGGTAGGAGATTTATACTACAAGGAGAGTGCGAATTAACTAAATGTAGGTGAGCCAAATAGTCGACTATCTTGGAGGTTACGGGACCATTGAAAAACGCGTACAAAAATAACTTTACTAATATGTAATTTAATATTTTTTAACAGAGTTAAAAGGGGTTTTAAAACAAGCTATATACACATTGGCCGTACACGAGTCTCAGCGGCTAAAAGGGGGGAGACTTGGCGGGGACGGTCGCCGTACAAACAAACGAACAATATTGACCGAGGATCGCTAGAATAACCTTGAGCGTATACGAAGCCGACAATGTAGTCTTACACTAGAGAGAGGCAATAGAGAGAGCACTTGCACAGAAGAGTTGTGCGTTGCTGTTACCTCGGATATTTGGTCCAAGGGAGAAATCTTTACCTTGACGCAAAGTTCAAATAATAGTCTCTTGACAATGACTACTACGGGATGAACTTAAATCTTGCTTTCGAGTTAGCACACGAATCGAGACTGGGCCCGTTGCGTTCGAGGATCGGGTAGAACGAGTACGGGGTAGACTTACGCGGATTAATCTAGAATACCCGGAGCTTGAGGGGTTCTGCGAGAATTGTGCAGAGTCCAACGGGACGTGAAGAGCCGGTACTGAAGTAAGGCGGGCAGACGGCGGATATTGCCTTTCAACTCTGGCGCCGGATGATTTATAGTGGGGTCGAAAGGAGTTTTCCCTCCTCCCTCCGGAGGGAAGGGTTCCAGGATCTGACGCATTGGCGGGCGAGGTAGTCTCGCTCTTTTAGCACGATCGTGAGAATGTTCCTAAGTCGGCGAGGCGACTTAGGATGGGGCCGACTCCAGATGGGACCTTTTGGGCTCTCAAACTTGTCGCAGCTTTCTGCGATGGCGGGCTTTCAGGCCAACACGGCGTCTCATGATTTCGCCCTTCCATTAGCGCAAACACAAATGGTCGACCATGTGTCTGTTGTCTCTCTCTGCCCCTTCCCCCCCTCCTCTCTCTCTCTCTCTATCTCTCTGATCTCTGACAGTATCAGATATGTAGGAAGTGTTTTTTGGTTTAGTATTGTTTGATTGAAGAAGTGGGCAAGAGTTAATTGGTTAAATTTGTAAAAAGTGAGAATGAACAAGTGTTAGAATTTAGAATAAGGTTAGTGAATTTAATGTAAAGGGATTCTGATATTCTTAGATAATTTTCGTCGTATGGCGGTTGAAGTTGCAATTTTGGTTTGTTAGAATGATGTTTGGTGTGGTTAAGAATGTTGGGAAGTCAGGCCCTTCTCTTCATCAGTATCTGCAGTCTTAACAGCGCCGCTGGGAAGGATTGTGTATCTTGCTTCTTTGTACCTTGCATTCAGGTCCCCAAGAAGGATAGCTAATGATGGCGAGCGGAAGATTTTAATTCAGTTGGGAGTAGGAAGACACGAGCTCCTGGGCAGGCTCGTATCCTCCAGTTCCTACCAAGTCTCCTGTAGTCATTTTTAGCTTAATCGCGATGTACGACTCTTCTGTCTTTTATCTCGGAGAAAAAGAGGCCTTTTTTATTCCCATCGCCGTTCCATCATACCGTATTTGGGCATAATTTGTGGCACTTATTATAATTTGGTATTTTTATATAATCCTTTTCCAAGTTTAGTCCTTATTATATTGCTATATATTAACCTTATTTCTCTCTAACCGTTTACATTTAGGGTAAGGATTTTGATTTTGTTCTGGTAGCTGATGTTCTGTTGGATTTTTCTTGTTACTTGCTTTGCCAATTTCGGCTTTTTCTTTCCCGGTGGGCGATCTTACTTGGCCAGAGCACTTTTTCCTAAATTTCGCATTGGCTAGAGTAAATCATGTTTTTTGGAATCATGTCGATTAGTTCTTGTTTCACCTTTATCTTTATTTCAAAATAAACTTCTGTTAGTCTTTGTTTGGTTCTGTAATCAAGGCCCTTTTTATGGTCATTGCAGTTCCGTTGTATCGTTCTTATGTAGGGTTAGTACCTATTACGTGGTAGTTCCAAATTTTTATCTTTCTCACATTTAGATGTACTCCATGTACGGATATAAGTATTACGTTGGTCTATTCTTCTGTATAAATTTCCGTATGTCGTCTGTTTATCATTCTATCCATTTGAGTTCAGTTCAACTATTTGTAATTTTCTCTTTTCCCTAAATTTTTTCTATAGGTCGGTTTTTGGCGGTATTCTCGGTCTTGATGTCTTCATGCATTTCTTTGTTTAACTCAGGCGTTTTTTTTTCCAGAATGTACTTATCCGCATTCCGAACATATGGTCAACTCTTGTTTCGGGCAGTTGGGTGTAGAAGGGCTCTACCATAGCATAGCATTTGAAGCATATTCGAATGTTAACGAAGATGTCTTTCTAGATATTCGCGTGGAGAATCATCATGCTGTAGGTCAGGAGTCCTCTGTCGACGATCTTAGGTTCCATTTCCGTAGTTTCACATACCACCTTAAATAAATGATTGTTGTCTATAAATTTTATCATACGCGATTTACTTCTAGCTCTTGTTTGATTTCCTGAAAAATGTGCTCGCCGATCCACGATTCAATCTTACGACTTACTACTCTTCTATTCGCAGTAATTTGTGGGGGTACTCTTGCTTCCAAATAACATTTCTTCAATGTAATAATTATCCTTGTTAATAAAATTAGAAGCTAAACGTCATTGTTCTCCGGGAAAATGACTGAATCCAGCAGTTGTCTCAATGCGTCTTATCAGAAGTAGCCGTAGGGGGAGTTTCTTGGTAGATTCCGTGGGTTCCATTTTCCAATTTGTATTTTTCCACACCACTAGGGGCGGGTCCTCGGGGACCCATAAAGAAACCCTCTAGTGGGAAAGAGCCACCTGTATAAACCTATTTCTAAATCGCCTGCCTGTCTTGCGGTGCCCTTTCCTTGGTTAACCTATCTGTATAGTCCTAGCCCTAACAGCAATCCTACAACTGTCTTCAGATCCGTGACCCAGAACGAGACCACAATTTCTGCCCTCCTAACGGAGTCTCCTTCAGCAGTTTGCCTACGGTTACAACCAGTGCTTCTGAGACGTGGCCGGTAAACAATTTATGTCAGTGGCATACCAATGTGGTGGTTGTTTGGACGAGTCTTGCATTCCTCACGTGGGCATTGGAACTTGTACACCAGATTAGTAGTCTTCAAGTTAGTTTGGTTGTTTGTGAGGTAGTTTTTCATCAGTCGATTGCTGACTCTTCTGTTCCTGTAGTATGTTTGTTGTCATACCTAATTTACATACACTCTGTTATATTCCACCAAATATTGAATAAATCTGTGTTTAGGCCAAATAAAGGCTTCAAATTTGTTCGATATGGACTCCGCGAAATTATTGATGCACAGAGACTTGCAAAAGGTGAAATTAGATATTCCACATATTGATGTGACAATTTTATTCACGGGTTTAGACTGGGAAATAATTTAGAGAACAAGAGGAGCGGCTTCGCCACTCCTCCTTACAGAAGGAGCTTGCGCTTCGCTGGCAGACTTTTGGTCTCTGGCCTATAGCCTATCATAATTCCTTTTTTTTCTCCGTCTAAATTTGCTCTAATAATTTCCATGCCAAAATTTAAATAAACTTTCTGAACTTCACCATTTTATTTTTTTGATATTATAAAGGAATTATTAGAAATAACTTGGATAAGAAATTTAAATATACTTTGGTGACAACCAAAATAAAAGAAAAAAATCTTATTCAATCTCGTTCTTAAAATATAGGGTTATGGAGGATATCTTTTGACGTTTCTTTAGCTGTTTTAAGGGCAGCTACAAACGTAAATATTAACCTGTTCTTGGGATAATTCTGACTTTATTGGGAGAGAAGGTCCAACAATTCTGGTTCGTGAAGCTTGATTAATTTTTGGTTCCTAGTCTATTATGGGTAGACGTATTTAATGTGGTTCTTATCAATAAAGTGATTTAGCTAAAAAAGTTATTTTTTATTTTTAGCTAATTTTTAGAATTTTCCGCCTCTAAAACTTCTGAAGAGCCTCTACTCCTCATTAGCGATCTTCAAATGGATGGTGGAGTGATGCGTACACGTTTATCAGCAGGCACAGATCGATTTCTCCGTGATTAGCTTATTGGTTATCCCTCCTGTTAATTTAGATTTTTATTCCCCGTCAGTAGAGACCCATTTAAATATTTGGATTAGTCTGTGTTGGGGAAAATGAGAGGATGGGAATGTCGAAACAGGTTAAAGACATTTCAAAAACCTCAATAGATACTAAGCGTTTTAAATCTTAAGCACTGGCTAGATATGGCAAAGAGCTATAAAAAAGTTCGTGCACAGAACACAGACACTTAAGATTACGAACTTGATCTCCTTTGATGGATAGACAGAACATTTGTCACTAGAGTTTATGAAATTGTTCCTGGAGGCCTACAGGAAGTGAGATTTTAAAGGGGGAGGGGAGGTTTAGTTGAAGAAGAGGAAAGTTGCTAAGTGAGCAGGCCAATCTCTTGCATACATGTTTTTTACTTCAGCTCACCAAGCACATGACATCTAAACTCATATGACTGTCGAAACCTCGTGCGAAATTTTGCTTACACCTCGGTAGTTATTATTCAAGATCTTTTCTATCTGTTCATCAGGTTAATAGAGTGAGTCACTGGCAAGAAGAAAGTTGTTGATTACTGCAATAGTCAATTAGCGACAATAAAACGGTAATAAAAAGAGAGAATATGAAGATAAAGGGCAGTTGAAGCGTGAGACGGGATATGAGAAAGACCATATCAACAAGACTCGAGAATTTTAAATTTTGGAATTAAATCGATACAGTTCAAAACATCTAGGAACAATTAGGTACAAATGACTTAAAATTTACGCCCCTCTTTCTCTTAATTGATGTAAAAGATTAACATAATATTCGTGGGACGAAATCGTCGTCTAAGAGAGGCTGATGTTGGCGAGGCGAAGCGATCAGAAGAGATGTCGCAAAATCACGTCGATGATTGATCGCTCCCAACAGCGATCCCCTATACCACCTCATTCTACCTCTCAATTAGCGTCGCTACACTGCTGAGGCAAAGGCTGGGAAATGACACGTCAGAAGTGATTCTTCTTCACTGATCATTTTCTTTATTTGGATTAAATTGAGGATGTCTCGAGTTACGCGACAGTGACTGATTGTTGATCGACCTTCGGCAGGAGCAGAAGCTTAAACCTTACGGCAAATGAGGCACGACTACGCTGCGTCTGGTGTCTATTTTCGCTTCATCAGTCCTTCGCTTGACTTATTGAAAAGAAAAGGTAATTAATGATCCCCATTAGAACGCAGGTTCAGGGCAAAGAAACAAACAGAGCAGAAAGTCAGGAAAGAGTGACAAAGTATCAGTATTAAAGCAAACGGCATGAAACTTTCGAGTGCTACTTGAGGAGTAGAAGGGAGTAGTAGTAAGTCAAAATGATACTTTTGACTAATTTTCTCTTTTTGTGACTCGTTCCTTTTGTTAGTGAAGTGTTCTTTTATAACTTTGTGTTCCTCAATTTTACCACTTTTTCTCTCCTTTCGACTTAGCCACCCTTTACCTTGATCTGTCACCCTTACCCCTCTTTAGTCATTTATTAAAAAATGCCCTCGTAGGTTACGCCACCTTTCTTTTATTCTTATTTAAAAAAGAATCATAGAAGGATGAGTAATTGGATACTGAAGATTAATTCAAACAAAGAGTACAAAAAAGCGAGATTAGGTTAAGTTGGATTAAGCTTGAGTAGGTTAGTTTGATTTTATGATTAAACATATAATTGTCATTAAACCTGAAACCTAGTACTCATTTATGACATAGTGAAGTTGCTATAGCAACGTTTAGACATCCTGACAAGGTTAATCATAAATAAATACTAACAAATAAAAAACTGCAACCTATACAATATAAACTAAACCTGAATCAGGCAATCTGGTGGACACTCCTTATCGCCGTCAAGAAAGTGCTGGCTGGATCGAATAGACCGTAAAGAACTGTTTAAATTGCCTATGTGTTGGTTGTGTTGTTCATTAAAGTGAGATATTACTCCACTTTAAGAATAAGTGCATTGTTAAGCATCGGCTAAGAATAGTCGTGGTCATAATCACCCATTAATATGGGTATGCCTTTGGCAATCGATATCCACACTCACACTACACCTATCGAACCCAGTCACATGCTTGGTGCAGATGAGGAGCGTCCCCTATTTATGCTCGTTTAGATTGAAGGTTGCTAACCATTGGTAGAGTAACCGTAACCAAATCATAATTGAATAATTACGAGTATGCGAAAAAATGACCGAATTTGGTTAAATTATTGGAAGGAAAAATGATGTTCAGCTGGGGAAAGAAAGGAGCCAGAATGACATAAGAAGAAAAAGTGAATGAAGAGAGAGAAGAGTAAGAGTAAAAAAAGGCCTAGGCTGATAGAAACAGGATCGAACTGACTTTCGATAATACAGTACTGAACCTACATATCTCATCCTCTTTGAACTCTCACTACCACCTTTTAAAGTTCACGTTGGGGAAAATTTTGTTGTGAAACAGCGTACATAAGGCTTGTATCTTATTCTTCCTACACAACATTCTTCCCTTTGAATGAGTGTTGTTCTCCCATACGCAAAGTATTCTCATTTTATGAAAGGGGATCCATAGCTCAAGTTCCTCTCGACCATGTAATGTATAAATCAAGATTCCCTTTCTCTTAATTAGTCCCAATCTCTCGCCACCGTTTATATTGGACAAAGACATTTAGACTCGGAATCCGAGTGGATTGATCAAGTGCTTCTTTCTTTTACGACACACCCATTCTTCTTATATTTAACCACTTTAACCTTTCCCACCATCACTTATTTGCATCCTCGATGCATCTTCTACCTTTCCATCTCCTCCTACGTCATTGTATTTCCCAATCTTTCATTTCTTTTGCCAATGCAATATTTTTTCTTTGAATATGTCCCCATCGAAAACGCTGATTATCTCGAAACCCTACGGACATAGTTGCTAATTATGGTGGAAGATGAAGAGAGTTTGTTTGACCTTGCAAAACGGAAGGTTTCAGAATTTCAACTTCCACGAAATGCGTATTAAAAATCTGCACTTGCCCAGCTAGAAAATTCTAGATAAAGATTTCCATTTAATTCATTATTATTAATAAAGAAACCAGCGAAGATTTATCTTGCCTTTCATTTCTATTTTTTATGCTGGGCAAAATATATGGTGTTTTTTAATTCGAGATATCTCATAAAGTGAAAATCCTCCACATTTCTTTTTGAAAAAGCTCAAAGTTATTTTGGAAATTTATTTCCGGTAAAAAGAACAAGATCAAAATAAGGAAGAATATGCTAAAAGTTGGCTTTTGAAATGAAAACTTGTCATAAGATAAGCAATGGCTACCTAGACTATCTGCATTATGGAGATGTAGAAAAGAAATGGAAGAGAAGAAGCTAAAGGGGTAGACGAAAGGTTGCGTATTTAAGATGTTTACAATTAAACAAAAAAATAACTAGAAATTTTAGGGATTAGAAGCAAAAGAGAGAAACGTAAGCTAAAAATTGTTAATAGAGTTGTTCTTCATGAAGCTAGAAATTGAGAGAAGGGTTAGAACTGCAACTCTTTAGAATTTCTATTGATGCAAATTTTTGACAATACTAGTATATCTATTGTTTTTGGTCGGTTGAAAAGTTCAATTTCAACGCCCACAATAATCTACAGTTTGCATATAATTTACCTGTTGATTAGGCATGAGAAAACGTCCTGGGATTATTTTTATGGGGAATCAGATGTCCTCTTGACGCAGCATTGTAATGGTGAGTTCAACTCTTCGAAGAATCTTTACCCATCTTATAAGAACAAAGAAACTTGAGAATGATTGCTAGAATTTAATCACCGAGAAGTGGTTCAGTTTTCTTGCAGGTACTTGTGTATATCAAATTAGCCTGTTTTCGATAGCCTGCTAAAGTAGATAGTGGTCACTGATAATGCCTTGACTATACTTTCTTATACTATTATTACTATTCGGTTGCTCCGTTCAATCAGCATTATTTAGTAGAATTAGTGGAATAATACTTGATTTATGTTATTAAATAAAATATAATAGGCGGCCATCAGTCATTCTCTTGGAAGTGGGATTTAAACTCCTTCCTTTGAGCTTAGGATGTGTTGATACGAACTCGTTCCATGGGATTTGGAAAGATACCAGTAATTTAGGGTTGCAAAGATTTGCAAATACCGCCCCCGCCATGATTTTCCTCTAATCTTTCTATTCATTTGTCTTATCTTTATTTCCTCGCCTTTCTTGAGCCACAGTCCCAACTCTAGTTCAATCGCATTAATTTAAATATATGACAGCCTACCATGGCAAGGGCGAAAAAAGCGGCTGTGACGGAACTTATATTTTTTTTAAGGTTCAGGAATATCCGAGTGGATTAAGCCACCCGTTCACCTTTCGCATTCACGTCACTGATTCGAATTTCGTCATCGCTTTGGCGGGTTTTTTTCTTTTCCGATTGCCCGTTTCTCCCTACACTTATTCGTTTTAGATTAATAAGGTTAATTGGCAACCGTCGAGTTCTAAGAGGAAGTTACATGTTATATTCAAATCATTGCAAAATATATTTTCATTATAACAAGTCTAGAATTTAATTTACATTTATCGTTGCTTTACGAATCGTGTCTACTCATATGTAATTGGCACGGCAACTTTGAACATACGCTACAATCGGGACTTCTTTATTGTTGCATTTTCCAGATTGAAATCGGAAACTAAAGCAGTACTAACAAGTTACATCGCCATGAGAATATATATATATATATATATATATATATATATATATATATATATATATATATATATATATATATATATATATATATCATGTGCGACTTGTATATTTTGTTTCATCCTCCTATGACTCTGCAGGTTATCATATTCGTTGGTCAGCACTGAAATAGGACAGGGAAAATGAAGGAAAATATATATTAAATTGGTGATCGAGATTAAGGACAAAAGGACAGCATAGCAATGAGTAGTCACCTTGAGACTGCATCGGGCAATCTGTGAGACGCTCTTCATCCACTGCTAGCCATTGACTGCATCCAATAAATCAATTTAAGAGCCCGAAAAAGAATTGTTTCAAAGGGCTATTTTTTGCCGTCGCAGTAAATGGGGGTTTTCAACGACGCCGGAGGTTGAAAACTCCAATAAGAAAACTGAATACCAATAAAACTGATCAACAATTGAGGGAAGCTAGAAATTAAATTAAATTGGGAAATAACTTTTTATTCCTACTTCGAGGTTCTTAGTTTGTGTAGAGTTGGTTATTTGTGTTGTCCCCCTTCCCCCTCTCCGTGTCTCTGCCACCATCGTTACTTTTTAGTTTTTCTTTCACTTTGTTCTTCTTTTCCTCCCCTTTCTGCTCTCTATTTCATGTCTCCTCATTAATTTATTACCGCCTTTCGTTTTATTTGCAGTTCTTTATTATTATTATTTCCAATATTCCCTATTCGTTGTGCATTCTCTTAATTGCCTTGCATTTCCCTTATGATTTCCCCTCGTTTTTCTTTATACAGCGTCTATTTCCCTCGTGTTGTTCTTTGCTTTTTCCCCTTTGCTCCACGTTTGCCGGCATGTCGCGGATCTCATCTAGGGGCGAGCAAGGGTAACAAAGCGTGCGTTTTTCCCCTTAACTGCGGCTAATGAGGGGAATGGATCGCGTTATCCCGGGAAGGGAAGATCAGATTGCACAGGCCTCTTCATTGTTTCGGGCTCCTTTTCGCGATCAAATAATCTCCACAATTACCTTTATGAGATTACCTCAAAAACAGGTTCGTTGAGAATTTTCGCGGGCGATTAAGTCATGATAATAAAGACCAGTTTGGGCTAAGTTAGGTTATAGTGTTCATTGGTTTGAACTTTTTTTTTTCTTAATTAATTTTCTTGGTTCTATGAACGGGTTGAAATTAAAGCAGGTGTTTAGGGGAATTTTTCTTTCGATTAATTCACGTAAAATGAGTGATATAGTAAGCCCAAGCTACCTTGTGACAACCAAAGCAAGGTTGAGTTGTTACTTTTCACTCGTATTACTGTAATTATTTATTCATTTGCTTAGCCCTATATAAGCTGGTTCTAAGTTTGCAATTAATAAATCTTTTTGCCAGTAATCTAATGTGATTCTTCCTCAATGACGGGAATATGGTTTACTTTTTAGCGGTGAAGTGGTTTGTTGATGGCGCAAGGATGGTCACTTTCTACATATCTCTCTCCTTATTCTTTCTCTTTCTCTCTATCTTTCTCCCTCTCTCTCCCTATTCCTCTCCTTTCCCTATCCCCCACCTCTCTCTGTGCCTCTGTCTGTCTGTCTGTCTCTCTCTCTCTCTCTCATACACAAAATTAGCAAGAAGGCGCATAATATAATTAGCTTTATAGCCATTTTCCAGTAATACCTTTGTCTTCAATGGTTTTAGGGGCATTGCCATAGATCAATATAATTTGAAAATGCTGATCGTTTTACTGTTTGCCAGGAGGGATACGTGACGTAGAGTTTATTTTCCAGTGTTCCTCTCACATGAAGTGTAGAATTCATGTCGAGGGTTTGGCCAAAGAAATCCCTTCAAGTCCTTTGCATCCATTGTTTCAAACAACCCCTCAAACCATTGCAAATCCGTCAGACATTCTGGTCTCTAGAAATTCGAAAGGATATTGCAGTATTGGACCGCCTTTAGCGTCGAACAAAGAAATTAATTCCTGAACTTAGAAATAGATCTTATGACGAAAGACTGAGGCATCTCAATTTACTGTCACTGAAAAGTAGGCATCTGCGCGGCCAACTTATCTGTATTTAAAATACTAAACGGATTCATTAATATAAATTTTACTTTAGTATTTGAATTATATAACCGAGGGGCCACTAGAAAAACTGATTTCAAGCTAGTAAACAAAAGATCTAACATTGCGATAACATAAACTTTCTTTCCTTATAAAATAATATAAATTTGGAATAACTTGCACTGGAATTCGTTTAAAGCACTGAAGTATATATGTTTAAGAATATAAACAATAAATATTACTTTAAAATGTGACATTGCAGAAATAAGTTATGAAAATATTATTTCATCCATGTCCTCTCTTCCTTTCAACTGCCCTTCATTTCTCACTTCCACCCTATTCCTTCTTTCTTAGGTCTTTGCTGGTCCGTAATTCTCTAATATCACAATAATAACGAAAATACTATAGGCCCTGTTCAAGTATTTTGTTCTTCTTTCCTCCACTCTCACTCCCGCCATTCCTTTCAACACACCTACAAATTGTTCTGTCTTCTATGACAAGGAAGAGTTTATATCCCATTTTGGATTTCGTCCGTCTTTTTCCCGCCTCTTGGCAATCCCCACCTGACCAAACTCATTTCTTTCACTCCTCTGTCTACACAGGAATTACCTAACCTCCCCTCATTCTTCAAAGGCGATCTGTTTCACTTCGAGTCTCTGTTATTATTCTCCTCAATCCTCTCATCTAATGTGGTGCCACCAAGTTTCAAACACTACTTTTAAACCCAATCCTTAAAAAAAACCTCCACACTAAACCTCAACGACCCGAAAAGCTACCATCCAATTTCTCAACTCCTGTTCTTTTCCAGTCATTCAAAAGCTGGTATCAGCGCGGATGTCCTCTTCCAGCATAGATGGGATCTTCCAGTATGGCTTCAAAGTTAGACACAGGTGGGTCAGCTCTCTTAAATGATACTGATCGACCTCGTCAAGCGGCTGATGCTAGTATGCTTTCCCTTCCAATACTTCTTGATCTCTTTTCTCCATTCGATAGTAACAATCAAACTGTTCTTCATCGTCTTCGTGAGCTCCTGGGCGTCAATAGAACTCTCCTTGACTAATTTCTCTCGTACTATCATCTAGCTAGGTCTGTTCATATCAGGAGTGTTATATATATATATATATATATGCAGTTAGACGGGCTTTGGCCCATCATTCCATTTATATATTGATGACATAATTTGTCTCGTTTTCTCTTCAGCCTCGTTGGCTGAGACTCTTAGAAATGTTCTATTCACATTCCACGGCTTCACTAAATGGCTGTCTGGCAATCTTTTGAAACTCATGCGTGACAAAAATGAGGTGTTGCTTGTGAGTACTCCTGCTGAAGGTGGTTGCTGCGAAATTATTGCTCCGTTTCTTAAAGTTGGTGGCCCACGGTTCTCTTTTCTAAGACTTAAAAATCTTGGGGTCACCTTTGATAGTCATTTATCTCTCAACGCCATGCTGCTAATGTATAAAAATCCCCTCTGTTTTCTCCGTAATCTTAGTCGCATTTACTTTCACTTTGACTGCAGTAGTTCGAGACTACCAACCACGTTTAAATTGCCCCTTACCCCATCTCCCCCTTTGATTACAATAACTTCTTTCTCAGCTGGATCCCATATTCCACTCTTTGACTCTTTCAACTTGTTCAAAACTTTGTAGCTTTCGTTCTTCTCCACCGCGAACGTTTCTTTATTTTATCTAGAATCACCTTCAAGGTACTCCTACTTAGCTATAATATCTTAAACACCACAGCTCCCTCCTATCTCTACGTCATTAGAGCTGTCCCGACCTCCAAAGCAAATTTTCCTCCCTCTGAACCCTTACATCTTGTTGCTCGTAATCATCAGTGTTGCGGGGTGATAGTGATTTTTCTACTTTTGCTCATAGAATGTAGAATGCGCGCCTCTGCTTTTCTTGGTACCTTCAAGCGAGGCTTTATGATCCAACTTTTCCCCTAAACCTCTCCTTAATTGGCAAACAGGCGCTTTGTGAAGATCTGTTACCTTGAATAATGCCCTACAAAAACTTATCAAATTGAAATGAATTCAATTAGCCATCAAGATGTAAGCATGTGCTTCATTTGGCTGTTCTTTAAAGGTAAATATTTTTATTTTCCTAATTTAAATGGTTCTTTCGCTCATTTTTAGTCGCGTGCGACTCTATATCTCACTATATCGGCCCGTCGGTCCGTTGGTCGCCGTTTTGCTTTTTCTTTGTTTTTCGGCCGATTCTAACGAAATTTGAAACCCTTATGTTGTTTTACATTCTCTTTCAAATGATATAATTGTCAAGGTTCTTGCAAGGTTAGCCCGGGAATTATTTAGTTTTGGCAATAACCATAACTATTCGGCCGATTCTAACGGAAGTTGAAACCTTTATGTTGTTTTACATTCTCTTTCGAACGATATAATTGCCAAAGTCTTCCTAAGGTTATCCCTGGAATTATTTTGTTTTAGGGATAACATCACAACTATTCGGCCGCTTCTAACGAAATTTGAAACCCTTATGTTGTTTTATATTCTCTTTCGAATGGTATACTTGCCAAAGTCCTCCCAAGGTTAGACGGAAAATTATTTGACAATAACTTCATAACTATTCGGCCAATTCTAGCGAAATTTGAAACCCCTATTTTATTTTACATTCTTTTTCGAATGATATAATTACCAAGGTCCTCCCAAGGTTACTCCGGGAATTATTGAAAGTTTTGAAGGTCGTAAGGTCATAAATCATAATAAGTGAGAGCACGCGACTTTGGTCAACAGACCTTGTTTACTAACTTCAACCTTTGATAGATAATTTATGGCTTCACTAAACATTTATGGCGATGTTTATCTATTAATACCCGAATCATTAGTACGATAATAGTAGTAACAGAATCATTATCTTATCAATATTTTGGTAACTTCAATTGTTGTTGTTTTTGACTAGAAGAACTTGACACTTTTTGTTAATCGCATTTCTTCACGTTAAATTGATCCAAATCAATGATTATATTTTCCGCTTTTAATTTGGATAATTCTACCGCATTTAATTTAATATCATAAATATTTTTTTCTCCCCATGGCAATCAAGAGTCTCTCCCAAAACGTTAGACACAATTTACGCTATTTATCTATTGACTTGATTTATGCTATTTTCTAGTGTATTTAATTATGCTATTAATTTCGTGTATTGAGTTATGATATTTATCTACTGTGTTGATTTAGGATATTTATCTAGTAAGTGATTTATGCTCTCTCTAGTGTGTTGATTTAGGTTATTTATTTTGTGCAATGATTTATGCACTATCTAGTGTATCAATTTGTGTTATTTTCTAGTATATTAATTTATGCTATTTCTCTTATATGTTGATTTATATTATTAATTTAGTGAACTGATTTACTTCTCTAGAGTATTGATATGTGATATTTTTATATTGTATGGATTTATGCTATTTTTCTAGTATATTGATTTATCCTATTAGCTTGTTATATGGATTTATGATTTTTCTCTAGTATATTAATTTATGTTATTTCTCTAGTGTATAGTTTATGCTATTTATTTAGTGCAATGATTTATGCTTTCTCTATTGCATTAATTTGTGCTATGTTTAGTGAATTGATTTATGCTATTAATTTAGTGGGTTGATTTATGATTGCGCTAGTGTATTGATTTCTGTTATTATCTAGTGTATTTGTGTATGCTATTCCTCCTTATGTTATTTATTCTTTGCATTTATTTGTGCTTTTTAGTGTTTTCATTTATCCTATTTTCCTAGTGGATTGATTTATGTTATTTATCTAGTGAAATGTTTTTTGTTAGCGTCTCAAAACCGCTTCTCCCCTAACTGTGCGGTTCAGGTGTTTCTTATGACTTGACCAAATCCTGGCACGATTGTGTTGCAATTTCTGTCCAATCCGCCTTACATATGCCTTTGTTGTGGCCATGACCCTATGGGCTCATGCACACTAAACATAAAAACAAACAACATATAACTTTCAATAGGACGAGAGGTACAGGTCTCCTTGTAGACTTGTTCCATTGATATTCGCCACGAATTTTTGGCCGGAACCACACGTTCTGCTTTCGCCGTGTGCTTCAGATCACTGTCTTGCTGGACATCCAGTCCTCCTGTATCACTAACTTCTTCACAGTTGACGTTAAGTTATTTGCCAATATTTTCCGGTACTTTGTTCCCTGCTTGACTGTGGAGATACTATTCTTGTGATCATACGCGGTCTCATTACGGCACTAAACATGGCGAGCTGTATTCCATCCAAAGAGTTTACTTTTGGTGTCATCAAACCAGGGCATCTTCATCCAAAATTGGCCTGGCTTCTCTATGTACTCCCGAGCAAACTTCCGTTGTGGTAACAGATGCCATGTTTAGTAAAGGGGTCTTGGGTGGGGATCGAGATCTCTGAGCTTATCTATTGAGTCAATTATTAATTGTTCTTTCGAACTTATATTCAAGTTGTAAGCAGATCATCTTGCAGTTCTGTCCTATTTATCATGAGGTTCTTCGATACCAAACCCAGCATCAGGCGACGAGCAAGTTGAAATATTTTGCTCTGGGCTCCACTGCGAAGAGTGTGATCAGTGGTCCTGGAGGTCTTCCGTTTTTATATAAATCCAATCTACATTGCTGAGAGGAACGCGTAAGGCTGTAGAAATAATTATATAGCTGAAACCTTCTTTGTAGCGCTCAGTTATCTTGTTTTTTAAATCAGTTGGCACAATATTTCAGTGTGATAACGGTCAGTTGGTAAATGAAGTTATGCAAAAAAAAAAAAACAGCTAAGGAACTATTGATGGAAACTTTCGGATCATTCGAGATCTTTGTAGAACATTAAAAAAAATATATATTTGTAGATAAGATAGTTTAAAAATATTTTCGATGAATGTCTAAATACTTATGTCCACCCTTATTTTGTCTTTTCGTCAATAAAATAAATTATATTCGTTAATATCAGAATTCTTCAATAGCCTACAATAGCCTTCGAGTGTGGCATTTATAATAAAACGAGTGAAATCGATATTCTTCAACTAATTGGTTTCTTGAAGAAAAGTAATAGGCAGGACATTGAGTTATGGGATTCTGTGTAAAAAGACGAAGTGGAGATCAAACAGATAAGAGAAAATAAGAATAGCTAAAAGTATGAAGTATGAATTTATGCAGCGGGTTTCATTTGTTTCGTTATTCTAAATGTTTGGGTTGAAAGATAAATTTCTTTTTTTAGCAACAAGTTCACTGATCATAGGATTGGATTGAAATTATAGGTTTAATGCAGCCACTTTGCTGGGCAAGCATACGCATGCGCGCGCACGCACGGACATACAGCTTTAAGAGGAGCGCGTTCATGAGGAGGCCAAATTAACCTTCATTATGAGAGAATGCGATTAACTTGTAAGCTTCTCTCATTCTGTCTGTTCCTGCCTATTTACATTATGTCAATAGAAATGAAACGCTCTCATTCGAGAGAAATTGGGAGGTGGGAAGAGAAGAAGAAGAGTTAAAGATGATTATGAAGCTGACGGTAAGCGAAAGAGCTGTAGTGTTTAGTATAGAAAGAACACAAGTGTGAACAAACTGAAGAAAAGTTGCTTTCAAAACAATCTTATATTTCGATAAATTCCGGAAGGCAGAGAGTCTTTTGGTCATTGGTGTCTGAAAGTGGAATCGGTG